>DWME01010321.1:0-10298 GCA_018244795.1 Parelbella ahira ahira
GGATGCGACAAGCCGAGGACAGGGCGCGATGGTGCTCATTGGGGGAGGCCTATGTATGTCCAGTAGTGGACTGAGATAGGTTGAGTATGCTAAATCTAATGTGAATTTTATGTTTGTATTTTACGTAACTGTTTAATTAGTTTGCTTAGAAAATACTGCGGTATATATTTTATTTGTAGTATCCTCTAGCTAATATTATAGAGTTATTTTTACAATATGTACCTAGTATACTCTAATATCTTTAATTTAAAGCGGAAAATCAAGAAACGTAAAATATTCGAGTAATTAGTTTTATGTTAGTACACGATAAGATTTCTTCTCAAATTCATTTTTTTTTTACCTGGCATAAATCGATATACGTCATACATTGTTATAGCTATTTTTTGTTTATCAGCTTTAGGCGCTACACAAGGTATAGTAAAATGAGAGAAAGAACCTTATGGTTTGTTACGTCGTGATCATCATGTAGGCTAATTAAAATTTTTATTTTATTTAATGTTGTAACACACATACACTATCCGAACGACGCGACTGGTGACATATGCGCGTGCGCTTAGACTTCATATTTTAATATCATTTCAACAATCTTATCAAGCCTTTTTTACGGTTTAACATATATTTTTAAATTTGTGTTTATTACCCATCTCCGCTGTCTCTTATAAATTAGATTTTTTCTCTTTTTTAAACCTATAAATTATAAATAAATCTTTTAAACCTATAAATATCTTTATGAGAAAATTCAAACTGACAAAATAATATGATCATTAATTCAAACAAAGCGAATGTTTTTTCGTCTCCGATGGCGTATAACAACGTATTTAAATTCAATAGTGTGACTATGCCCTAATTGTAAACAGCGTGTAGCTTGTGTACTACAATATAAAGTCTTTTTTATTGATGGTGGGATTTTGCGCCAGTACCATACAATTTCTCGACCTGAATAGCTCATTTACTGACTGCGTAATTTTTTTTCATAGCGATATAAAAATGTCAGTATAAAAAAGAGGGCAATGCGAATTTTGAATGAGATAATTTTTTATACTCGTTATTACTATTTTGTAGGTTAAAACTCGGTTATCTGCGATAATTACGTGACGGAATCTCGTCGTATTTTTAAATATTATTCCAATATTCTCACTCGGGGTACCTTTGGAGTGTCAACACTTCGGTCATATAAAGGAGTCGCTATTGAAGAGCATAAATATAATTTTGTTATGTAAAACAGCCCTACAGATGTCCACAGTGTACATGTAGTAACAAGCTCCGCGAGATCTAGGCCAGACGTTTATAAGAGACCAACCTATTCATTCTTTGTCCTATCTATACACAGAAGGACGATTACAAAGTGAATCCTAGGAACAATTGAACACGTTGCACAATGAACTTACGAGTAGAACGCATTCTAAAGCTTTATATTTGCGCTCCGTATGTTTCCGTTACAAGATGTGTAAAGTGTTCACAATGTGTAGATATATCACACCTTACGAATGTTAATTGTTGTAATCATTGTTATACTACTGTATATTAATTTGGTTTATATTTTTATAAAATTTAATGAGTATATATACATCTATATATATAAAGACACGCACGCACGCACGCACGCACATATATATATGTGTGTGTGTAATGTATATGAAATAACTTCGCATTTAACTCAAATAACTGTAAATGTATGAATAATTATAGATTTTATTTACCCGTCACCAAGCATGTACATTGCTTACGTGAATAAAACAAACGAACGAGTACAAAAACAATCCGAGATAAAAAGGCAATATAAGTACAGGAAAGCTACCTTTCGCCTAGAAAAGCACGTCCGTTGCACCTGTCTACCGCCACGCAAACACTACTTGCATTGTTTTGTTCTGATTTAAAAAAGTAGATAGTGTTGACATTAAGGTGTGTGACGATCTAAATTACACCTCTGGAGTGTTAAAGCGCTAGTCTTAGAAAGCCCATACCTTTATTTTACATCTGAAACGTACGTACGAAATATAGAAAATAACTATGCACTATATTAGCCCCTTGTAAGAAGTGTGATGCTTAAACATGCAGATTGCAATTTGTCTGGAAAAAAAAGCAATCGCAATGCTTCGAGAAAAAAAGGATGTGATAGATACGTTGCTTTGGACTACAAGCGTAAATATGTCGAGCAGATTTATGTCTTACTGTGGTTAAAGTATTTAAATAGTGGAGAGTAACCCTAGTTTAGATTCAGACCCGCTTTTATTATGATTTAATAATAATAATAATCGATCCATTGATCATTCTAATGTTGGAATATAGGTGTATAGGTTGAATATAGGTGTCGTATTGAGAAGGTAAGGCCACAGTCTGCCACGCTGGCCAAGTGCTTGTTCGCAGACTTCCCGCACCTTAGTTTTTTTTTTTCATAAATTCTAAGATGTGTAGGTTTCCTGACGATGTTTTTCTTCACCGTTAGCAAGTGATATTTAAACTTAACACGCACTTTTGTAAAGAGGTGCGCGCCATGGTTTAGAACCCAGCACCCCCGGAGTGAGCGTCTGAATTCTTAACCACTAGACTATCACTGCTTTTTAATGTTTTTTATGTATGTTGAGAACATTTATCGAATTTCTCTCCCCTTGCATTCGAGCGATGTTAGTTTTCCTATTAAAAAAAACTGACAATTGCTCGATATTTAACGAGTTAGTTACCAGAAATTTCCAAATCAGATAGACTCCAATAGTGAAGTTTGAAAATGCTCCGAACAAAATATAATTTATTGGTTCAGTATTCAAGACACAGAAGCATGTTACGTAAGTACCTAATTGGGAAGTCACGTATCTGTTATGTAAGTATAGTATAAAAATATCACTTGTAATATTTTATTCAGCCAGAGACAAGCTTCAAATATAAACTGAAGGCTCTAACAAGAAGAACAGCATTATTTTTTCCTACGCACCAGGGATTAATTGTTATTGAAAGAAATAATTTTATACTAATGGGAATTCAGCTTCTTCTTTTACTATTTTGTTGGAACAAATATTTCCTTTCGATGTTAATATTTCTGTAGTTATTTGCTTAGAGATTTATTATTAATTACTGAACATTGATTTGTTCCAAGGTTCGTAAAACTAAGGGGGGAGCTTTTTTTATAATGGTCCTAAGTAAATATATAAAACTTGGAGTGTTTTGATAAATTTGATAAAATTGTTCAATATTATTACTGTGGAAGAACCGCGGCAGGTCAGTAAGAATAGATATTTGGCACTCCGTTCTCTCTGCCAACCCCGTATGGGTGTTGGCGTGACGAAATATATGTATGTACATATGTGTTATCAAAAAAAGTTTCTTAATATTTCCACTGAATGTGTAAACGTCTGTCTAAATGTAAGAAAAATTGCGTTTATTTCTACATAGCTTTACGTTAAATATTTCACTAATTGTAATATTAATTTCACATTAAGCCTTTGTTCGTTATTTCTACAATCCTCTATGCCTTACACCCTAGTACATCATTTGAAATAAAGCTATTTTAACTGTTTAAATGCTCAAAAATAACCATAGCGTATGTTCACCACTTTTTTAAATTAATTTTAATTTCAGTATATATACATATTATGTATATACGTACTACATAATATGTTATATACACTTATATTCAAAAAATAATTAACTAAGTAATTGTGCTACCTTTCTAATTGATGAATACAGAAGAATGAGTTCTTGGAACAGCGTGAATGCAGCATTGGGAAAGCCACTGAATGGTCAAGTTTTATGTTGTGAGTTGAGTTTGCCATACACAACTCTGTGCTTACTCCAATATGCGGCCGAGATGAGGTCACTACGCCGTACATGCGGCTGGATACTTACCGACCGCGTTCGCAATACAGAAGTTAGAAAGACTCTTTGTGTGAAAATGAATGTTGGTGACACCAGGCTCCGATGAAAAATGCTAAGAGAGTCCAGACTTGTAGAAAGAATAACAGATGTATGAATGGTGAAACAGACATACAATTTGAATGTTGATGGTTGTAGGTGCTGAGGGAGACCAAGACTCTGGACAAGATTTACGAGTAGGTACTGTCAAATGAGGATGTCAGAATTCTTCGAAACTATCGTCCGCATGTGAGATAATTGAGTGATGAATGAAGAAAAGGCGCGTCAGGTGTTTGAAGATAAGTTTTGATACTCATTGCTCTCTGCATACGTCGTAAGGCACCTAGTGGAATTCTATAATAGTAATACTAATTATTATTAGTAATTAGTAATGTTTTAGTGACATTTTTTAATGTTGATACGTACAGGTACGTGTAAATATATTCGACATCCGGTGCTCTCTGGCTATTCCGTAATGGACCTGGCGAGACACTACAACAAGGTATCCACTGATATATCTGCTGATAAATATAATATAATAAAATTACCTAAGCGCGTTAAAACTTCTTATAGCAAGAATATCACAACATGGAATAAAAAATTAAGAGAAATTTCCGAATATAAATTATTATTGATGCGAGTTAGTTTTATCCAATCAGACGCAAACAAGCTCATAACTACGAGTATAATTATATTATACATGCGGCCTACACATTGAGATCCGAGCAAATATTTACCTTCAAACTTCTCCGACCTTGAATTGAGTCCGAGCAACTGAGCATAAAATGTAGAGTAGATAGTTTATAATCCCTTCGTAGATCTATCATTAGTTTAAAATTAAATCTCTAACGGCAAACTATAAGATAATTTATTAGTTGACTTTACTGCGTAATTTATATCATTAGCACTGTGCGTCTTGCCCGTAAAGGATTTTAGAATAGTACATGGGACCAAATCTGCCTACCCATAAATATCTACAGCTGAAGCGGCTCTTAGAAAAGGTCCGTTTTCGTCAATATTTATTTAATATCAACTTTATATCCCGAAAATAGATTAAGTATTTTAGAGTAATTTTTTTTTGGCTTTTACTACATTTTGTTTACATCCGTACCTTATGTAATAAAAATTGATATCGAACTTATATCATGTCTTCGGACAACACGTAATTTATCAATTGGAATAATTTTCATTTTTACTACATACATACATACATATCTTTACGCCAGTTCCCTTACGGGTTAGACGGAGAGTACGGAGTGGCAAATATCCTTATCTTTATATATCTGCCGTGCTTCTTCCACATTCATCAATCTCTCCATACATACATGCCGATTTTGGAGACTTCTAACTTCATTTTTAGTATGTAAATATAAATAATTTGAAAGATATTAGAGCGAATTCAATCATCCGCTGAAATCTTTTGTCGCAACTAAAGACGTTTTAGTTTATTTGATCATTTATTAGCCAGAACTAGAGAAAATGATGTCATCACACGTCATTGGCGCCGAAGTAATTCCACTAATCATTATAGAGTACACCAAATAACTATTGCTAAAGCAAGCGATCCGCAGGAGATTCTTACGCGTCATTAATCTCCTACATTCATTTATTCCGTGTGTCACATTTAGCAGAAATCTTAGTACGATATTAAAGTAACGTCTTTATCCCCCCGAGTGGTCCCTTCGGACTTTTCCAATGTTAATAATTACGGTGTTCTACACAACGATCTGTTTTAATTTTTCTCTTTACGTTTTTGCTTAATTGTATTTCTGTTATTAAACTTTCTGAATAACGTAAAACAACCTGATAAATTACTACTTAAAGCTGAATAATTATTCAGCTTTAAGTAGTAATTTTTATTAGATCTTTATAATACATTCTATATCATATCTTTATAATAGATAGATCAGAGCTTTATAATAGATCAGAACTAGATGAACTACACACAGTTTTCTAGACAACCCAACGCCAAAATGATTCAATGGAGCATACATTATTTCATTCTACTGATCTATCTATTTTTGGCTTGGTACAGTTATTTGATGTCAGGCTGGGCCGACAAGGTGATATGGTAACCAAACGCCTGATAACCAACTAGCCCTCAAGAGAAAACTATGTTCAGCAGTGGATTTAAGACTGAGTCATGATGCTGATATAGTCATTATGACGATGATGACCATGATAATGATGATGATGATGATGATGATGACGATGATGATGATCATGATGATGACGACGACGACGATGATGATGATTAGGATGAGGGATGGAAGATGAAGAAAATGGTGATGATGATGATAATGTTAATGATGATGTTGATGTTGATGTTGATGGTGATGATGATGACGATGACGATGATGATGACGATGATGATGATCATGATGATGATCATCATGATGTTGGTGATGATGATGATGATGATGACGACGACGATGATGATGATTAGGATGAGGGATGATGAGGATGAAGAAAATGTTGATGATGGTGATAATGATGATGTTGATGTTGATGTTGATGATGATGATGATGATGATGATGACGATGAGGATGACGATGATGATGACGATGATGATGATCATGATGATGATCATCATGATGATGGAGATGATGATGATGATGATGTCGAGAATGATGATGATTAGGATGAGGGATGATGAGGGATGTTGAGAATGAAGAAAATGGTGATGATGATGATAATGATAATGATAATGTTGATGTTGATGATGATGATGATGATGACGATGACGATGATGATGATTATGACGATGAAGATGAAGAAAACGGTGACGATGATAACGATGATGACGATGATAATGATGATGACGAGATTTGTAAATAAGAAGTATCTGTAATGTAAGTAAGTATATTTTGGGCTGCGGCTTCCACCCTTGCAATACGACTAATATTTAAAATATGTTCACTTCACATCACAAATCACATCATCAGCCTATATCAGTCCACTGCTGGACATAGGCCTCCACCAATGAGCGCCATCGCGCCGTCCTCTGCTTGTCGTATCCAGCATCTGCCTGCAGCCTTTCGCAGATCGTCATCCCACCGGGCCGGACTAACTTATCAACATTTAAATATGTAGATGCAAAGTAATGCAATAAACCTTTTAAATTTATTGTATTCTATCTTACTGTTCATTGATATGTCGCTTTGTATCATTGACACTAATCGCGGGACTACCTCTTCGTTCTGGAGTAGACAAAAAAAAGTAATTTCGGTTAAAGATACATGAGCGCAACTAATGGAAATCAAGAATTATTTCATACAGTTATAATTATTTCGCATAAATATGTATATAATAAGGTGTTAGTCATTTAAACAATTATATCAAAAAATTAATAAAACGAATACCAGTATGGTATCCATCCATGATACAACAATTCTGCAATTACGTACTTGTTCAGATTGTATGTGTTTAAGTATATTGTTGAATATGGGTTTATGCGATCGTAACTCAGACGCGGGTAAGCTTGCAAACGATCTGTATAATTAAGCAACGCCGGATGTATTCGGCTATTCTACAACATAGTAATGTGCCGTTGCAGTCGCTGGGTGATGTGGGCTCCAGCCTTCCCCCAATTAGACTACTCTACCATCTTACAAACGTGGATAATGATATTATACTGCATCCCTTAAAAAGTAATCTCTGTTGTACCTATCCAACACCAGAAAATAACCGATCGCTCTCAGTATAACCGTCACCTCGTTAACGAAGCAGTAATAAACGATAACATAGAAATTCCCTCAAATTTTGTGGACAGTCTTTCTTTGCTATGCTACCACAGAGGTTTTGAGGTGACAGGCACGTACTGTCTATGTCATTCTTCGCTGTATTAAATAGGATGATTTAAGTCTGGTAGAAAATCTAAATATTAAAACATCGATGGATATAAATATATATGTAAATATTGTATCCAAAACTCTAGTAAACTTATAAAGGTATATATTCAGTTTAATAAAAGGTTGCAAGGCCCTTCTTTTCTGTATTCTAACAGGACTACTCCAGATAGTCTAGACTAATTATTAATTAAATAAATGAATAAACTTTTTTTTAAATTAATGTTACTATGGTTTTCATATCCACATATGCCCTTTTTCGGGAAACCATGTAAACATGCAAAGACAAGAGAGCAACTGTTTATTTATTAACTCCAAAAGCATTGCTTAATTCCTTATAAAGTCTGCTCAGTCAACTCTGGAAACCAGGCCTATCAGGGACGAAGACCGATGCACCGATGATACTTACGAATTTCGCAACACGATGGAACTTCTGTAGAAATTCTAAATTAAAATAAAGTGAATGAGAGGAATATAAAAAAAAAAAACAAAATGAATGTGGCAATTTGAGGCTTTGTATAAAATTATACAATCATAATAGCATTGTTTTAAGTTATGTCATATTAATTGATTTTTTTTAAGAATCATGCTTTTACCGCGGCGATTATTTTAAAATTTTCTCTTTTATTACGGATTCTATTATATAGTACTTACTAAAGTACAAAAGTTTGCGTCATAATTATTATTTTCTAAGTCACAAATAAAGAACGGTGCTAAGAAAGCGATCGCTCGACGAGATAAGAAAACACCATGTTCACGCCTTCAGAGATAAGGGTTGCGCCTTCTTTCACCATTTTCGTAGCAACTTTAACACACCATTTACATCTTTTTTTTAAATACGTACGTTCCGGAAATGAAAATAATAAAGCTCTACTTGAGTTTCTCATTAAAATATTTTCGCGTTTCTTTATAAGGTACAATTTTTTTTTAACTTAATACAATGAAATTACATTTTTAATACTTTTTTAATTATTTATAAACCTAATAACAAAAAAAAACTTGATTAAAATATTGAGGAATCTCAAAAAAAAATAACAATAAAAATATTCAATGCCTCGCAAAATTGTGATAAAAAAAAAGTTAATAAAAGCAAATAAATGACAAATGAAATACAAAAAACTTCTATGCGTTTACTTACCGAGAGGTATTTTAATTCTTTCAACTTTCGCGGCTTCGTTTGCTCGCGTGAACTCCATAATAACAAACAAATGCAACACAAGTTGGCAAAGCCTAAATAATGCTTTCGATTTTTTCTGTGTATAGTTTTTTCTGCCACGCATTTTCTGTACTAGAGTCATTTTGTGAATCATTGTGGCATTTCTAAAAAGGTAACACTTTCAAACAGTTTCCCCGCCGTTACAGTTAACTCTGTTCGAGAAGCGAAGTTTGCAGTCGAGTGAGTACCGCAGGACCGTTCCCGCTAAGAGTCGACTACCGACTGCACCGAAGTCCCTAGTCCCTTCCGCACCCGCCTGCGCTCCACCCCGTCGCCCGCCTTCCACTACGATACGCACGACTTGTTTTATTACTTTTATTTTTCTTTAATAATCTTGTTTAATGGTCTATTCCCTTTCGATGAAACTTCTGAAATTTCCCTTTTTAGTGTTACTCACATCCGCAACAAGTTTGTACGTTTTCACATTGCTTTTACTGCTTTGTGCCGTGATAAATTGTCTTCGGCCGTTTGCGCGCGTGTCTATCACATCCTCGCCTAACATCTTTGTAGTATCAAAATGTTCCTGGTTCGATTGTTCTCGACACTTCCAATAACATTTTCAACATATCAATTAACTTTTTTATTACACATTTAAGGTTTTCCAAATTATTTTATCTTTTTATTTGTAGGCTTAATTTGTAAGCTTTTATGAAGTAGAATAATTGATTCAGAACATACATATTATACATATTTAATTTATTATACATAACAGTTTGTTGAATATATTTCCTAACATAAATATAATTTTTATATTGTGACATGATTAATGAAAATAAATTATATAATAATAATAAAAATATATTGTACTCTATATAAGGTATTAATACGTGAAGCAAACACTTTGTGCCCCTTTTTACGGGAATTGCGTGGACAGAGAAGTGTAGGACTCGGTATCGTTAAAGTTTACATAGAGAAGAAGTGCAGCAAGCTAAAATGTATGTGTAATATGTACATTTATTATCTAAGTCCCCATTGTCAATGTCAGACATGAGATGGATTGTTGTCAATAAGTAACAAGAAAAATGTATACATATATGTAAGCGTAGAACCCAGACAACGCTCAAACTGATTTTTGATGATTTCCGATCGAATTTCGATCGCCACTAGGTCACTAGTTATAATTAATATGCTGTTAAGGCGCCATATTATAACATGCACCTTTGCATTTGTACATTTTTATAACTTTCGCTTTGGCATTACCGTGTCTAAGAATTGTCAAATAATAAATAAATATATAATAATAATAATAATAATCAACCCATTTGTCATTCCACTGTTGGAATATGGGTCTCCACTCATATTGAGTGGGTTAAGGCCATAGTCTGCCACGCTGGCCAAGTGCAGGTTGGCAGACTTCACACACCTCAGAATTTTTTTTTTATAAATT
>DWME01010322.1:0-10298 GCA_018244795.1 Parelbella ahira ahira
AGACTAGATTATAATACTCTGTAACATATAGAAATTAAGAGCTGTGGATTTTGAAAATAAAATAAAATAAAATAAAAAAATAAAAATGATGAAAAAAGTGGATGCATGTTTGGTTGCGATAGTGCTATGAATAAGCACATTTTTAAAAAATATACATGTAATTTAAAAATATAAATGTACGAAAAAGTTTTTTTTTTAATTTCATTACATATACACATACCTAATAATGTTATAAATTTTTAAAAAGCGTGCTTTAAAAATTTTACCGTGGCAATGTTTTAACGCTACCTCTGTCCATAGACAAAGATGACTAATTACCATCAGACAGACAGATTACATATTCATAAGTTAACGATACGAAAAAGTTCATAAAATACTACCAACTTTCCCGTAAAATAACGTAATCAACAATGATATGTTTCATACGCGTACGTACTTCCGTGGAACATCCAAAAATAACCCCATTTTTTGTTAGTGAAAGCGAACGGAATATTTAAATATACGTTTGAAACACGTTTCTAAGATAAGTGCAATTAAGTCCGGCACCCGCAGATAGTAGCCGAACGCACAATGATTTTATAGATTCGCATAAAGATAAAATGTGAAAATGCACAGTGTAATATGTACAACGGAGAAAGCACTAGCAGATCAATCGCTTACTTGTAAGAATACGTAGAAAAAAAAACGTTTTCTAGGCTGTGTCATATTGTGTACTTTAGGCGCGTGGGCTATTACAGTATCTCAGGAACCTAGCCAGATTTTGTGGTCAGAATCAAGTTGTATTTCATCACAAGGTATATATACAGATAAATTTCATAACCATCACCATCATAACATCACTCTTTCACTCCTGAAGATAGGCCTCGCGCACAGTTTGCTGTAGCACTCAGCTCTTTACTGATCTCACCTGGCTTCTACCATCTGCCTCCTTAAGGGCATCGGACCGATTGAACTGAAGGAAACTCCGCGCTTAAGTTTTATTATAGAACGCTGAGCCTTATTTAGAGAAGCAGTCTCTAGGCTACGGTCTACGGCACCGGCAGGGTGCTTTGATTGAATGCTCTAGTCTTAAGGTATCCTAGCATAGATAATGACAAAACACAAAGCAACTTTTGAAATGTCCACGGCAAAGGGCCGTTTAATTATTATTACCGGCTTAAACATCTGCCCCAAATAGACACAATCCTAAACAACTCTAATATTCGGTTAGTCGACAGTGACCGGTCACGTCAACGGGTGATTATTGAAGATGAATTTGGTCGTGTCGGTCATATCGAGAACGTCATTCAGGCTGCTCATCATCTCGAGCAGATACGAACATCAAGAACATGATGTAAATTATCGCTTTCATCGGCTCCAAACACGCCAGAGTGCAGTAGACCGTACAACGAGCGGGAGGAGAAAACTCACAGCGCTTTTTTAAAAATATCGAACGTGTGCTGCGTTCACTAAAAATGTTAATGTAAGAATTGTGTATTTATAGAAGGTGTGACGCTTGGATGGGTGATCGAGCGCGGTTCGGTTGGATTTCGGAGGCTAACAACATTGCTACTGCGAACTACTTTGCGTAAAAATTTTTCGTATGTTTCTTATTTATCAAGAATTCACATTTACAGAAAAGATTGTGTTTAACATATTTCATGTCACCACCGTTTTTCTTGAAATTTTTGAAGTGAAACTTCTTTATCAACGTATGAGAGAAATTTTATAGCAATGTCGTCACAATTTTCGGTTACGCACCATCTTGTTTTTTGTTAGTTTATTACTTAATCAGGTATGAGATACTTGAATTACACGTGAAGTACAACAGCAAGCGGGTTAATTAATCAAGTAGCTCAACGGCAAGCCCATATGTACACTTCAAGTGCAAATATTTACAATAGTAAAGTATAGGTGTTAACGTTTCCAACAGCCTGTAGACGTTACGAAAAGTGATGTTGCGAAAGTGCGCCGGACGAGCTGATTATAGCTCGTATGAGTATATGAGCTCAATTATATTCGTAATATTTCATCTTTTATCGCCTGTGATCGCATAACATGTGTACGTTTTGAAATAAATAATACTACGCGCCTAAAGTAATGAGCTCATTATAAGCTTATTTGAGTTCAACGATCGCACATATGAAGGAGGTTAATTTTAGGGAATATCACCGTGTTATACTGATTTTCACGTTGATCAACAGCACGGATGTTCAGAAAATACCAGATTCGGTTTCCAGGTGAGCAAACAAATACAAGAACCCGGAACCCGTTCCGATGTTTGCATGTTTTTGATAACTACAAGTATGTATGTACGTAGGTACGTTTGAAAAACAATAGACAATTAAGAATTTCTATCCTTACATATATTTGAGCTCGAATCATTTAAATAAAAAAGTATCCGTTTCGTAGCAAAGCTTTCTATCTAAAGAATAGTACCAAAAACATAACACGTAAAAGTTAAAAACGCACTATTTAATAAGAAATCGAATGGATAAAAGAGAAAATTGTGGATTATTCTAGAAAATCGATGCTACGTCTAACACTTTCTTCACGAGTAGGTACGTAGCCTATCGCATTGTGACGAGCAAAATCTACTTTCCCACTAGCCTGCTAACCTCGTAAAACTAACCCATAATCTAGACATAATGACCACCGTTTACTGCCAACACATGTCTATTATCTTGTAACCACCTGTCGTGGGCAATATAGTAACTAAACTTTCGCAACACATTATGGCATTTCTTTCTATAAACGAAGTTGACTACCGTTAAAGGTCAGAGGTTTCTGGAATTAAGGAAATATATTTCAGGGCACCCTAATTTCACTAACGAGGTACAAGAAGCGTCACTGGAGAGCACCCCGCCCTATAAGTTACTTCAATATTTTATTATTAGGACCAACTCAATAGAACCATGTACAAGATTTTTACTAGTAACATTCTCGGTCAACATTTTAATAATCTGATAATGTTATATTTGCGCATTTAGACGGTGGTTTCATTACGTTTTTTATGAATATTATCGAATAATAGTTTTTTTTTTACTTCATTAACACGTTAGTTTCATCTTGATTTCATTATCTTTACCTATGTACATCTCTTTCTGGACGAGACCCATTGAGGCTTTATCTGTTTCTACAACAAAAAGAAGCCTGACAGGAATATATTATGTTAGAACAAAGCGCGAATTCAGCATACAAATCCTAAAAACAAAAGACAAAAGATAAATTGAAGTTTTATGATAACGTAGTGACATATAACTAAAGTATGTATGTATGTGTTTGTACTACTGGTACACATTTAGACGCTAATCTATACATAAAATTTTGTGTATAAATTAATTTCTTAAGTAAAAAATAAAAGTACAACTAATTCAATGAAGAAGGTAAAACGATCTTATTCCCGTATTATATGAGAAACAGTACTTAATTCTTCTCCCTATATTCCAATTTGTCATTATCTCGACAATTACCAATAAGCAGAGTAGTTGACTATTTGAATGATTGAATTGCGTCGAGCTGCAATAGCCTGATCTCATGACAATACTGCCTTACTGGCTCATTTTGTATGTAGAGGGTAGTTACGAGAACTACAAAACTATAAATATGGACATCCTTGGAAAAAACAAAACTCTACTTAAAAATTCACAATATTAAACAATTGATTGCATCATGATGCTCGTCACGGAACATGTTACATGATTCAGGTATGATATACAAGACTAAGTTCAGCCAAGTATTAAAAAAATATATAATATTTTTAGCCCGATGTTGTAAATTTTATATATGTATATTATAAATCAATTCTGTCAATCCAAAACACGAGGAACAATATATTTTAGCTCTTGTAAGTTCAAAGTTCTTAAACATTTCTTAGATAACTTTCTTATGTAAGAAACACTTAGAAAACTTCAGAGTTAACTATAAAGTACTTAGAACATTAAACTTCAGCCTATATAAAGGAAAAATACAACACTACCATTATATCGCGAACAAATATATTCTTAGGAATATATAATAGAAACCTACAGATATCTAACAAGCAGTGTATGTATAGAAGCATCATATGATAATTCTCCATGCCATTAGCATTACGAGTTCTGAGTGTAATTTCTCATAAAACACACGAGAACAGTATTTACGATGTCCGTCAGCGGGCAGCGAGCGGTGAGGACCTAACTGGAGCGTGACCTAACTGGACGCTCGCTCAGAGTCAGCCGTTATCAGCTTCTAGCCATTATCAATAGGTAGAGTTCAGTCATTATATCACGAATCTATACAAATATAAATATAAATATTTTATTGCCGCTTACAGTGGATTTAAAGCTTGCAATTTTAAATAAATTGTAAAACTTCATTTTATTTTTATTAATTATGGAAATACATTTTTAATTTATGTTACATTAATTGAGTTCCAAATGTAATAATAATAATTATTATTGAGAACTATGTATAAAAAAGACCTAATTTTACGCCCCTGGTCCCCCAATGAGTAGAAGTTCTAAATATGATTAAGTATATTCCCACATAACTTAACTAAGTCTTTTCAGGTCAGCCTGACTAGTTTCGGATCTTCATGAACTACTGTGCCATATCATCCACACAGATTTAATCATATATATAAATGCTCACAATCTTTAATAGTAAAAACGAGTTCTAAATAACTTATTACTTTTCAAACATATTCCAATCTGTTATTGATTTCGCATGAATAGTTTTTTGGTTTTGGTCCAATTTCTCTCCACTTCTCTCGTCGCCTAAATGCCATACCTATTCTTTTTGCTAAGTAGCTTCTTCCATTCCGAACATTAGGAAAAGATACAACAATGTATAAGAACGTAAGATTTTTTGAAATAATAGATTGACTATGAAAACATAAAGATTAGAAAAAAGTAAATAAACCATGAAGATTTATAAATACGTGAGATATGACTACAGATGATAAAAATTGTAATACTTTATACAGGAATTAAGTAAGACATACATACATATGTGATTTTTTGCAAAAAATCACATACAGTTATTACCTACTCTCGAAACGAAATGAAGACACTGAAGACGCCGTTAATTCTGCATAATATGCATATTTAATTCATTTAAATCGCGCTTTACTTGAACACCACTATTATGCAATGGCGTAGTTAGAATTTCTCCGCCCGCGTCAACGTTCAGTTACTTTCCTGCTATTCGTTCGTTTCTCGACTTGATTTAAACACATAATGGTTCCTCGCATTTTATTCTGACGTGTTGAGCTGATTGTTTTGACGCAAAGTGGTATTTTAATTTTATTTTATGCGAATTCTTTATAAATGTAATACGTGCCATAACAACACGTGTACTTTTCAGAAGGGGTAGACGAAGAAGCATAGGACTACGACTTTTTAGTTATATGTCTCATGGAATAGTGAATGAGTCTATTGCCATACGCCAGGCACAGATCCAGACTACGACTGGAAATACCAAGTTGGAAAACCTAATAATACTTTGCCTAACCGGGGCATCAAACTTAGTAGTCGCGCGCGCAACCACTAGACCAAAGAAGCAGTTATAAATTTTTATAAACAGAACACTGATGTCGTTTTTCAGTGCTTGATTGCCAAATTAAAATAGATAGCTCCAGAAAACCGTCAAGTTATAATGATAGCCGCTTACAAATCGCTCGTGAATACATAAAATTAACTAGTAAGTAAATTATTATCTGTAGGAATAAACATATAAAAATTCATTGACAAAATCAATTAAATTTCGTTTATAGCTCTCGTAGTAATCATGTCGTTTATAATGTTTCTTTTAATAACAGATACACGTGCAAGTAAAAAAACATTCACGGAATGGCATTTCGATCAGATATTTTATCATTGAACGCACGTTTAGTACAATTTAGTGATGTCCACTCGCTCATCATTAACTTTGTTTGCTAACAGAGTTACTCGTACTTACATAACGGTAAATCAATAATAGTAAGTAACATTAAGAGACTATTTTAAAGAAATCGTAAACCCTGGATAAATCCAAATATTTATAATAAGTAACATGGTAAGAGACAATAGAACGGTATACTCAAGAGACATCATTCGTATACTGAACAGTTTTAAAACATACCAGAGCTACACCTTACGATATATTGCTACGCAATAAAAAGGCAAGTTTATCAGCAAGACGTAAAAAGATGCAAAAGAATTTGGAATATACCAAGATTTTTACTGACAGATTATATAAGACATTGAAAAAGCGAAGCAGTTCTGTGCTCATTTTTCAAACTCGAGAATTATCTTCTTATTTTTTTATTTTCTTCTTTTTGGAAATCACCAGTACTGGCTGGCTTCCAAATCCGTACAACACATTTACTGGGCACCGCGATTTATGTTTTCATTTACAGAACGCCATGTTATTACAAATTAATAGAGCTATTCAAGCAAATCGTTCAAACTATTCCGAAAGTCTTTAACAGTTAAAAACATGAGAGTGTTCACTGACATAAAACTCTACAATGTTAATCAACGCTAAAAATTCATTCATATTTTTTCATGATTAAACCTTAACGCACACTATTCCATCTTCAATATTGAGTATTGGACAGAATTTGTCAATTCTTCGAATTTTCTTATTCATATGTTGTATTGTAACATAGTAGGTACAGACAACAGAGATTTGTAAGAACATTTTAATCTAAAACTAAATTTACAGCGTGATTTAGATATACATATCAACTAATAAGACATTATGCCGAAAAAAGGTTATCAGAACCTTAACAGGTATAAATTCTTAGCCACTGTCTACTGTTATAATAAATCAGAGTGGCTCTATATGTATGTATGTATGTATGTATAATATAACAGTACAAACGTTAAAAAACATGGCGGAAAACTGCATAAGAGATGTTCCATACAAAATCCGCTAGGAAAGTAACTTTTCATTAATAATAACGAAACAATTAGTGGACGCGGTGTCCGCCAGCACTGGCACCCGAGAGCTGTGTACAAAAAGCGCTCAGCGGAGCGTGCGCGCCTCTCTCGCGTTTCTCCACACTACATATTTCTCGATGACACACATGTAACCACTATGGCTCCGAGCGAATCGCTTCACGCTAGCTTTGCGAGGCAATAGCAGATTATTCAGTTTAAATATTATCTGGACTTGCTGTTCATTTCGGCACTGTGTATATCTGCCCTTATAGAATAACAAATAAATCTACATAATGGGTCTTCAATTGTAAATATTCGAATCATGTGTGCCTTTATCTGCCTTTATAAAATTTAACGAATAAATTTCCGTGGTAAGGCTTCAATTGTTAATAACTTATTGTGGATTATTATCTCTACAGATTGTAACTCGACAGAATTGTCTTATTCTTAGTTTTCTTATGAGACTACTAACAGATAATTAATCAGCGTTTAAGAATAGGATTTGTAGATATCATTAGCGGGAAGTTGATATATCGAAATGTTACTTGTCTCACAGTATTCGCTTGGGATTACTTTGTTGATTGTTTCCTTATCTTCAGAAATATGTAAGGTCGAAAAGTCTGCGCTAACGTTGTTACTATGTTATTGATAGACGATGTCAAAGACCTTACAAACGAATAAAAGTTTACTCATTTTTTAAAAGTGACATTATTAGATGATGATAGTCCTCATCAATCTGAATTAAAGGTAGATGATCTAAGAATACATCAAATCCTATCAGAACGCGTAAAGGAAAATCTTTTCTCCCTCATTGAAGATTCATTGTAAACATTACACATTTTTTTTTCTTCAAGAAACTAGAATTGGCTTATGAAGAGTTACAAGTTTATCCTCAAGACAGCCGTCACGTCAAACTAATTTCAGGTTGATATTCTGTGCTACTTCAACAAGACTTAAAGTATTTGTATACTGCTGTGACCTCTAGAATAAATAATTATTTACACACACAAATGAATATTGCACTTTTCATAATATAATATACTTGAAAGTAAATTACACAGAGCTGCAATTTAAAAAGCCTGTACAAATTTAATAAAAGGGCTTACACACACCTACTGTTTTTCATGATTTCCAATTAAAAGCGAATTAATTGAGAAAGGTTACCCGAGAGCAATTAAAATAGAATCAAGCTGCAGGGTTTGCGGCAAGACCGTCTGTTTACTCTAGCTACAGGGAAATTACATTAGTGCTGGGGAACTTATAATTAAAAAAATATTTATTTCCCTGCCACACAAGTTTCCTACGTTCGTTCGCTTAAACAACTTAAAAATCTTGGAATATATACATATGTATGTGTTTGTATGTCTTATTGATTTATTTTTCACTTCATAATAGTGTTTGTGTATTGGAACGTTTCTTAACCTAAGTCAATAATAGTCCTTACGAGCCACAAACTACTAATAATCGTTGGAAATTGTTATCGTTGTTATTGTAATGAGTTTGTGAAACTATTCCATGCTAAAGATCCTGGCTGAGAGCTGATAAAAAATTACAACCAACCTAAATCGAACCATTCTTTTTGCATAATTAGAATATATTCATATTCAAAACCAAAAACACACAAGTGGCACAACGTATATTTGTCCACCCCTAACAAATAAAGTAGATAAAACTGTAACTAAAGATATAGCTACAAATGTAGCTAACACTTATTCGCGTAAAGGACAAAAAACACAGGCAAAAAAACGCACAACACACGTTTTCGATTTTCGCAAAATAACGCCTGATCCAACAAACTACTCTTCGACTCCCGAGGGACTATTTGCTGTTCGGATTTCGAGGGGCCCTCCCAATCGACGGTTAGTTGCAACAGCTCAGAGTCGTATACTTACATTGTTTATTGGCACCATTCTTTCGAAGCCGGAAAACACTTTATTCGCAACGGCCTCACGCTATTTGATTGCTCATTTATATCGATAAAGGAGGCATTTTCTTTCAAGCTTTAATCGAAAAATATTTATCACCCTACTGGGCTCGACGAATATTTCCAAATTTATACTGAGTGTTGTTTTATGTATATTGTTTTTTGTACACGACAATGGAGGAAATAAATAGGAGAGTCTAAAACAAGATAAAACTGAACGAATAAGAGATATGTTTTTCTTCGCTGAAAAGTAAATTATACCTTTAAAATCTAGATTACTTTATAAAGGCAGAAGTACGATCCTGCATTTAAACGCTAGACAATCTAGTGAGATATGTGTAAAGCATTAAGGTACACTTAAGTGATTAACAATTTATTAAACTGTTTATTTCTTACATAATCATATACAACAGTGTAAAGAACAGTAGACCTCTGTTACGTTTCTAGATAGTAGGCCTCTCATTATTGAGAAGGTTGTTAATGTCAAGATGAAGCTTACGATCTACGACCAGAAATGAGAAAAAGAACAAGATTAAAAGAACAAAATTATAACCGTTGAAACCAAACAAGAAATGGATTTTTTACGGATTAATGGATATTTTACGGACATCTAATAATTTCTCTTATTAAAATCTCAAAACAGATTACGTAAGAGTATTACGTAATATATTGGTAGACTTTAAGGTAAAAGTGACCCGAAGTCGAAAAGTTACAAACATTTAAGCGCACTCCGATAACTTTATCGGGCCGGGCGGTTCGAATATCTAACCAGAAACGAAAGAGGAAGTTTTATTTTTTGCCATCTCCCAACGCGATACCGGACATCGCTGAACTTTCTAACTGATACCAATTTAAACTAAAAGGTCGGTCGTCGCAGCAAATTGTTATTTAACGAACTTCTTCTATATTAAGATTGAATATCGGCTCTGAATATTGGAATATCACTGGATCAGTAAAATTACCAGAGCTTGTATTATGGTAACTGAACAACTTATAAGCTATAGAAATCGCTAAATATTTACATATTTTACGTCAAGAAGAATTTGTATCCAAACATAGAAAACAAACAGCGAGATTCGAACCTACAATCCTGGGCTCAGCAGTTACTAATCCACTGGACGTGTCGTCCAGGCCACCCATGTAAGTATATAAATATTAATTTACAACAGACACATCACAATTAATTAATCATGGACGTAATGGCTCATGGTCGCATTCTGGTTAATGCTACATTTGTCTCAAATAATGATACTATACATCGAAGCGGTTGGAGTTCCGAAATGTTTATAGATAGCAAACAATCTGTGATGTTATGTATCAATGCTATTCTGCACCCGGAGTGTGGTGTGGTCAGGGAGAGTCAAAAATGAAAGTTTAAATTAGTCCCAAAGAAAGAAATACACTTCTGTTACAAAGCATAACACACCTCTGGAGACAGCACATCACAGGAGCATAAAATCACTTAAAAAAGTCTTCCCTACCAACATCAA
>DWME01010323.1:0-10297 GCA_018244795.1 Parelbella ahira ahira
CACTTGGCCAGCGTGGCAGACTATGGCCTTAACCCTCTAAATATGAGAGGAGACCCATATTCCAACAGTGGAATGACTATGGGTCGATTATTATTATTATGGTATATTATCATACTTTTGTATTGTTGGTACGTAGACATAATTACATTTATTACATGTGAAACATTGTAAAATAGTGTTTTCAAATTCCCCAAGGGTTAAAAAATTTTTGAACCAAGTTGTTGTTGTTGATAACTATCATTAATGCTTTTAAATGTTTTAGTTATTTTCAATTGTATTGCTGAAGTTCTTCATCTTTTAATCAAGCTTTTTTTCTCAGGATATCCCTCTATTTCCTTGTTTTCAGATTTTGGGCTTGGATATTTGAACGTTGTAGTGGAAACAATACCTAAGTACACCAACACTTTTACTGCCTTAAGGTGAAAATGAACATTCACTGGGGAAAAATATTTGAACTAGAAGCCCAATAATAAAACTTTCATCATTAAATAGATAGCATTCATTTAGAATTGTGACCCATCTACATTACTCGCAATAAAGCAGTTTGGTCATGATTAGTCTACGTTATACCTAAATGATGATGACAATGATGATAAGTTCAATTATTATTCACAATATCTTATTATTTGTTTGGTTAATTTACTTCTTGTCTTTCTCTACAATGTTTGTCTGTTTCCCTCAGATTGTGGAGATTAAACCGAACTTTAACAAATCTTCACGTCACTTACTTCCATGATTATGTAATTTCCTATCGAAGTATAATTCAATTTAGTGCACCAATATTGATAGTCAATCGATCAAAAAATGACATATTTTGAAAGTCGTTTAATTGTAATTGTTGTTTTATTCGGTTTTTCCTACCTGTAAATGGGAAATAAAATTTAAAACCGTTAGGTACATCTTCTTTTGGCTATATTTTTTGTTATACTTCTTTCAAAAGCTGCTAAGTATTACTTTTCCTGTCCTTTTAAAGGTCATACAACTTGAATTATAAAATTTATGGTTACCGAGTTCTCCTCTCGGAATGATCGTTAGGCGCATGGTGACGAAAAAAGCGTGCCAGAAATTAAATGTAATGCTTACCTGAGCAGCCATAATCCGTTGCCTCTCCTTAATAAGACCACACTTGGGACATTGGCAATGACGGTAAGCGCAGGCCTTCTTGTGTCCTCGTAGACTAGAGATAAGCCCGTGATTGCGACACCGCGCACATTTTGGCACCCTCGCTCGGCCACTGTTCATCATGGTTAAGTGCTGTTCTCTATACCTCTTTGAAAAATAACCTTTTCTGAGCGAAATGCAAATGGAACCCGGAAAGTTACAACGCTTGTTACCTGTTGCGACCAGTAGATTAATTAATTAATCCGATATGTAAGTAAGTACTTAAAGTACTTATATTTTGTAATTCCTATATCTACTTACATGGTGACACATCCTATTTATCTTTACTCATGGATATTTAAGTTGTTTGATAGTTAAAGGCATATGTAGGTAATCTTAAGTTATCCTTATTAATTTAATAATGTACCTACTCACAAATAATTAGGTATGTAAAAATATATTTAAAAAAAATTTAACAGTGACTGTTATATTAAATACAATTTTTATAACGCACATTGTTTCATTTTATTGATACTATTATAACAAAATATCTATTAAAATTTGTCTTCTTACTCGGTCTTTAAAACCTTAGTAACTTCAATTATGTAAATAATAAGGTTTTCAATAACGAAAATATAATTAATTACCTGTTACTATTTTAACTATGACGAATCAAATAATAAAAGAAATTTAAGATATCCACAAGCAACTGTAACAACTTGTAAATTCTTTCCACTTTCTAATTTCAATTGTAACAAAAAACTAGTTGCAAAACATACTTACTACGTAATGTTCATTGGATTTGTTTCGTAATCAGTAATGTTACACATGAAATGTTCAAAAAATAGTATCACATTTGTTCACTTTTAACGATATTCATCGAAACTGTTAAACCGCCCACACGACAGAGCACACTCCTCCCTGACACTAATGTTGGAGATGAAGTTAGAAAACTGCTTCGTAACATGAAAGCTGTTGTCTCCGCAACATTTCAGCCATGTTACAAGCGTTTGAACCCAAACTCCATGATTTAAGGAATAAAGTCTAATCCCCTAATGTTTCCCAGCATCCCGTCTTATCTGATCCGCCCTCTCTCACAGCCAGCCAATTGGAACACCCGACTCTCCCGATTGGTTACAGTTGCAAAAAATTAAATCTGTGTAGCTAATATTAAAGCACAAGCTTGGGTTTCAATGTTTGTTCAGGCGAAAATGTTTTATGCATTTCCAAGTAGGTAGGTAGGTACCTAAACATATATCGCACCTGCTTTTGTCCGTATCATACCTATCTGCAGTGATCGGTTTTAGTTTTTTAAAACATATGTACTATATCGTATAACCGGTATACATTACTGATAACGGAACTGTAGCTGTAACTGAGGTATAAGTACATCACTTATAACGTCGGTAGCTACCAAGTAGGTACCTACTTACCTACTTACATTGTTTTAAGAAGAATATGTAATAACCTTGTATTATACCTATTTGGTGCATATCCTGATATTTTACGCCTAATCCATTATTACGCTTCAAGTTACTTTTTGTTTAAAATTATTATTTTATTACCTTATAACATGAATATATCCTAAAGCCGCCCGCTAGTGGGTACCTACTTAGTTGTGTACCTATTAAGTAAGTAGTGCTAACTTCAGCAAGAAAAACACAACCAAATCAGATCAGATGAATACTTAGCCGACTTAACTGCCGCTTTATGACTATATTTGTTGACAAATTATAGTTAATTAAATAAGTAGGTAACCAATGTATCGAACGCTGTTTAATGACAGTAATGGATGGTTATATCACAATTTTAAAAGCTATTTTTAATACCTTAATTTCTCTTATTGTTAAATAGGTAAGTAGGTACAACATAGCTGAAAAGGTGGCTTTGTCTTCTGCCGCATATTTTCGACTTCTAACTTAACTTTTGTTTCATCAATAAAAAGGCGATGTGTGTTCATATAAGGGTTGCATTCTGTTAGCTGATGCCTAGATATAGGTATCAGCTAAATATTACAGACCTGTATCAGATCGAGACCGTGGGCTGACTTATGAGTTATAAGACCAAATTTTTTAGTTTCCTAAAAATGTTAGAGCAAACAGTGAGCCTATACAGCTTGCAATATTCTTTTATGTGTAGACTAGAGTTAGGTGGTACGCAGACCGGTGGCCTGGAACCCTGGTTTTTACTATCAGTTAAATCAATGATCACTCGCCATGAATCAATGATCGCGTTTACGAACAGCACAACGATAAGTGGTTCTAAGGATAAAAATGTTCATTTACATCTCGACGATCAAATCCAGACGATACAAGTGCTATGAGTTTCAGAACAAAAAATAAAATAAAACGATTTAAAACACGTTTTTATAAAGAAAAGACAGAAAAATAACTATTAACTTAAATGATCTAAGTAATCAAAGTATGCTAAGACAAAAAATCCTAACTTCGTTTTCCTTCTACTTTTTATAAGTAGCTGTAAATATAACTAGACAACGTGAACTGTACCTTGATTTAGTGGTCCAGAATACTTAGCACGTAGATTTAACAGATATACCATTTCTAAGGGCCAATTTCTGGTCAACATTAATTCCCACAATATATTTTCGATTACGTCGATAAAAATTATGATTAAAAATGATAGATATCACTGTCTTTAATGGCGAAAGAAAAGCTTGTGAGGAAACCTGTACATCTAAGAATTATCCATTGAGTTTCCTAAAGAATTAAAGCTCTGTGAAGCGTCCTACGGCCACAATCGTTTACATCGTGGAAGGTCCAACATTGGAACAATGAAAGTGTTGTAATATTGATTATCATCGATTACTAGGGCATCATGATAGTTATAGTATGTACTACTTTTAATTTTAACAATGTATTATCGATTATCGATTGTTATGCAGACCAATTGCTGACATCATATTTTTAATGTGTTATTATATCACTTAGTAACACTAATTATTGATTTTGAAAAGCTCATAGATCATCATTGTATGATGTTGATTTTAATACTAAAACCGTTTCCGTGTCCATGTCATAATTTGACGGAAGTGTAAAAAAATATAGAACAATAAAATTTGAAATAAAACATACTGACATATTTTCTTGGTCATAAAAATCGTTTTCTAGAATCATTATGTAATAAAAGTTAACAGAAACTATGATAAGCCGAGCAAATCAAACTATTATTTATGTAGGTATATTTATTACAATTTACAATCTAAATGTGTTCTTAAATAATTCATGTTCACTTATTATAATATATTTCAAGAACATCAAATACAATTAAATCCATGTACAACATCAAATACATATAGGCAAAATTATCTATGTTAACAACATAGATTAATTTTTTATTTTTAATTTTTACATATCAGAATTCTATGTACAATATATTAAGAACTAGTGTTAACTCTTATTAAGCTTAAGCTATATAGTGTATCCACTGCCTCAAAAGGACTCATACTATTTGTGTATGAAATAACCCATACAAGTAGGTACTGTAAGATAAAGACACCATGTGTTAAATTGATTAAAAGATTAGGTAAGTTGTTCACTGTAGATTCATAGGTTCTTATTTATTAATTCTTCGAAGTATATTAACTTTTATGTACCTTCACAATATACTGTTTTGGTTTCTTTAATGTCCATAAAATCTATTTGTGATATAAAGTACTGCAGGAAACAAAAGTAATTTTTCATGTGCTACATTCCCACTCCAACTAAATGTATATATTATGTGTGTGTGACATTATCAGATTTGTGTATTTTTAAGTATAGGTATCAAAAACTTGAATGTGTATGAAATGGTAAATATCTCAAAACCAGGGTGTTTGATATTCAGTAAAATTATTGATTAAGTCTTTCTACCATTTTAGAGTGCCTTAGTTGGTAGAGTGGTTACAAATGTGACTGCAATGGGAGGATTGCAACATCCCGGGTTCAAATCTCAGGTTTGGTACTATCGGATTTTTTAAATTTAGAATTTCTAGTCGTGACTTGGAGTCTCGATCTGTACCCGGTCTATGGCAATAGGTTCACCACCTAGTCCATAGCAAGTAACTGGTGTAACACAGGAATGTACAACACTCCTCTGCCTACCTGAAGCTTCAGTGATTACAGGTGTGATGTTACGTTTACAGATCTAATCCCTTGTTTGATTTCTCAGCACCACAAACTCTAAGGTATATTCACAATCCCTTTGCTAATTTATTGCAGAGATGAGAATTTGACTTGCACCCAAATTATAAACTGTGAAGCAAAACTATAAAATTGGAATAGCCTTATCTTAATGACACAATTCTATATAACGAACACATGGATTATAAGCTACCTATTCATCACTCTGTCTATACAATAATGAGTAACCTGAAGAACAGCATGACCAACAACTGACAAAGTTAAAGTAACATTCCTAATACTGTCTCATTTTGTCTCAGTAGTTCCCCATTATTCATCTTGCTCTTTTATGTGCAGTCTTGAGTAGATTAACCTTTACCATTACTATTAAGTTTCCAAATATTTTAAACTGAGCTGTAGCAGTAACATCATAGAACAAAAAGCATGGTCCTTTTATGTGTTATTTTATAACTGAGGCAGGTGATAGTTAAGCTTATGTCATTTATTTTTCTTCTTCTCATGCTGCTTAGCCGCTTTCTTCTTCATGATCTGTAGTCTTTTGTCTGCTGTTATTATGTTAATGCTTGGTGTGACCACCTTGGATGGTGATGATGATGCAGAGCTACTTGAAGATATTTTTACAGGCGTAGTCGGTTCTGATATATGAGTTGGTGATTTAGGTGTAGCTGGTGGTTTATTAACAAATCCCACTGCATACTCTTGATTTGCCAAACACGCTGCACACTGCCAGCCAGAGCCAATGTCATCATCACTAATGACAGGTTTGTGACAATCCTATAAGTAAAACATGACATTATTAATAACAGTAAGCAGGATGTAAGTGTACATGCAACTGATTTGTGGAATTCTCAATGAGAAAAAAGTATCTAAAATCATGTAATTACACTGTAATTTTATAAAATCAATGCTATGTCACATTACATTGAAATATTAAATAAACTAAGATACTTTAAGGTCTAATATTTTTTTATAGTATATCATCAAATAATACCTGATGATAAAGTGCACGACAGGCACTGCATTCTACAAGTTGGTTCCCAGCCTGGACAGCTATTTGCCTGCAAACTGCACAAGTCAGATCTTCTTCTAATAAATCAAAAGCAAGTTCCCCATCCAATCCTGAGCCATCATCGTCGTCTCGTTCTGGAATCTGGATTTGTTGTGGACTCTGCTGTGGTATAGGCACAGTTTTAATGCTGGTGGACCCTTTATCGCTTTTATGCTTAGATCTTGATGGAGACTCCATTTTTTCTTCGTTGAGGTACTTCTTTGGCAAAACATTGCCAAGGGTCTTTGCACTGCCGTAAGTTTGCCGAATGATATCGTCGAGAGTCAACCGTAATTGCTCTGTGGAGTCAGACGCACTCGAGTGCAAATACTTTAAACAAAGTTTAATTGACGGATCGAAATCTATAGACGACATTATGCCCGAAAAATATATCTTGTGTACTTTAATTATATTTCATATAAATTAATCTCCAGCAAGAACATAATAACAATTTTTTTTAGTTTCAAAGCTAAGGGTCAAGACCAAGAGACTAAAGAAATAATTGGTAGTTGACAGTTATTTCCACAGACAATTAATACCAACGCAACGTTATCGTAGTATTCGATTGGCTAGACCTGAATATAGTAGATATTATTAAATTTATACCAATAACGCACACAGTAATTTTACCGATAGTCTTATTCCATACAATTAGGGACACGATAACGAATGAAAAATATCAATACTGTGCTTATGATTCAATCAATCAATCACGTGAGCAACATATTTGCAATATATTTTACATATTCTTTGTATTTTTACGGGTTTCTTAAATTTTTTATTCTTGTGTCTGTAAATGGTAACAATTGTTTTAAATCTTTGTTCTAGGCAAAATTACATCATTCATGCGGCTAAACGTCATAATAAAATAACTAAATTCAAACTGACAAAAATGTCAGAACAGATGTTAGATCGCAACATAAATGTTAAGTTAAAAAAATTAGTTTTAAATATAATGTAAAAGTTCTCGTGTTTATGATAGTAATTACAAGTTTACGAAACTAATTAGAACGTGGTATTTTGTGAAAATGTTCGTAACAAATCTATACGTAAAGCTCTGTGTATTATTTTTATATCATGTTACTGTTCAATGTAACGCTCAAGTTGGGCCAGACCCTTGGGATTTACAGAAGAATGATAACTTGAATCCAATTGATGAACTAAATATTCCTCCTGATCTAAGAGCTATTCCGAAGAAAAAGCTACCGTTGGAATCTAATGCTGGACCCGGCGATTGGTTTTTCAAACGCTTATTGGCCATTATGCTGAAAGGCGGTCAGGTTAAGGTATATATTAAAACAGGAAATATTTTGGTTATTTTCTAAAATGTGTATAAAGCCACAATACACTCTCTATCATAATGCTAGCATTTTTCTGTAATTGTAACAACAATTATTATTTAGGTACTATAATGAAAGTTAATAGTTTAAATTTTATTGTTATAAATAGTTGTTTTAAAAATGTAACTATGTATAAAAATACATGTGCTACCCTCCTGTTAGGGACTTGATATAACAATATATGGAGATATAATATCCCATTGATAATTCTCAAAAAATATGTATAATGCGAAAAACCTGATCTTGTTCCAGAAAAATGAAGATGGAACTGTAAATGTGGATCTACAAATGAAGTTTGATAAGGCAAAATGGCAGCTGTTGGAGAGCTACACAGCAATAAATACTATTCTTACTGAAGATATGGTTAGACGTTCAATGGGACATGTGGAAGAAGCTATCTACAGGCCTACAGTCATTGAGAAAGTAATTGTGATGTGGAGTGACTATATCCAATCATTCCTCATAGAGTACAAGGTGAATAATGCTATTAATTTTAGCTGTCATAATTGCAATATAAGTTAATCCCTAAACATTCATTTTGACTGCCCTGTTAATGATAAAACAAAGCTTCTGTTGCTAATGCCTTAAAAAAATTATTTTAAAAGTCAACCAAACTCTGATAGGAAATGGAATAAAAATTTTAATAATTCATAATTTTCTTTTCAGATGCTTATAACATGGTCACTTGGAATACTAGCAATTACAGGTGCTGTGCTGTGGTTGTGGAAACATATGTCACACAAACACATATACATCATATTGTTTATTGCTTTGTATACATATGAGGTTTTTACATCTTACAAGGTATGTATGTATGTGTTGTTCATAACATGTGTCAAATATCTTGATTGAAATATTTTTCAAAACATGTCTCTGAGCAAACTTTCCCTGTCTATTATTAAAGACACACATTCATCTGTCTATTATAATCTAATGTTTATTATTATATATCTCAGGAAGCAGAGAAAGAAGAACTTGAGAGATTCTTGTCGGCAGTTAACAAATGTAAATGGTACATTTGGTCTTCAGAATGTGATTTGCCACCACCAGATCCACTCATATTCATAAAGCATATGAACCCTTTGAAAATTGGCATCAGGATGATTACCACTGTGATTACAGAACCAATGATTTCCATTAGTGAAACAATCAAAATCTTAGTTCATGGACTTACAGGTAATTAATAAACTTTGCATTCTATATCACAATTTTTTTGCATCTTTGCTAATCACACTGCTTTAAAAGAGTTTAGAAAACTTATTTTTTATGAAACATGGTAACAAATGGGTTTTTAATCTAGGTAATGTTAATTTCTTGTATTTAAAAAAAAGTTAAATTGGAGTCCAATAATTGCAATGTACTATGTGTATTGCACACTTATAATACTAAAATCTTTTTTTTATTTTCAGATGGTCTGTGGTTCCCAATAGATAAAATAATGTATGGTATTTTGGTTATAAATTTAAATATATTGTTAATATTATTTTTGATCATGATTATCTTTAACTATATTCTGAACATTCCATTTAACTTTAGTTTCCTGGGGTTATTTAGAGTAGGATTGCCACAACACAGCAAATATTTCGTTAATAATGCTCCAGAAACATCCAGAATTGAAAATAGCGATAGAATAAGTGGCGCAACATTAAACAGACTTTTAGATGTTTGCTCCCGAGCACTGTGTACTGCACAATCAGCACGGAGCAGTGTCCAGAATTGTACAGAACCACAGCTAAGATTGAGTGAATCCACTATTACTGAACATAAAATTCGTAGATCAGCCAGTACAGGTCGGTTGCCTGATTCTCGTAACTCTGATCAACAAATTGAAAATGTTAAGTTCAGAAGAATCCCATACAAAGTTAATTTAAACGGAAGTGGTGATGGACATAATTTATAAATACTTGCTAAAATCTTTTTAAACGTGGGTGTCTTTTAACTTGTGTTAAGCTTTATAAGTATATGTATAATCCCAAACATAAATTTGAACATGAGTGTACAGGTACAGCCTGTAAGATGTTTAAGTGTGTTACAGCACATTATGTGTACATTGAATAAAAGATTAAAATAAATGGATAGTGTCCATTAGGTCATTGGCTAATATTCCATACAATATTTTTTTACAATAAATTATACTAACCGAAGCCTAATAGATAAGATTTTACTGTGTTAATTAGTTTATTATGAACAGCTGTTTAAAATCGAATAATTAACTAACCCATCCTTAATTATTTGGAAGTATAATTTCCATTGATACATAATATGTTTTTATAACGCTGACACTGTTGATAAGCTCTCGCATACGAGTATACAATTCCTACGTACCTATACACCCGGGATAAAAAATGAAATGGTTGAAGTCGTCTTGAGAGAAAAGTACGTTGATGTTTTGGAGGCACCGCCGTGAACGCAGACCACATGTGTTTGGGAAGGGATTAGATTAATTGCAAAACAACATTATATTGCGACTGCCTCGTTGGTCGAGTGGTCGCAAGCGCTATTGCCGATCGGAAGGTCTTGGGTTCAAATCACGGGTCGCGTACTACTGAATTATTCTAATTTAGAATATCTAGTAGTGACTCGTAGTCTGAATGGGTGCCCGGTGTATGGCAATAGGCGGACCACCTAATCCATTGTGAGACTTAAACGTAACTGATGAAACGTGGGGG
>DWME01010324.1:0-10297 GCA_018244795.1 Parelbella ahira ahira
ACCGTTCATTAATAAATGAATATTTATTGTACACCACACCACATAAAATAAAATGCAAAATACAATATAAAAATTATATAATTAGCAGTATCTCTTTTCCATATAATGATTTCTACTTTAAAATTTGGATTTAATACATTTTTTTTTGTTGATATGCCACTAATTGTCAACAAGCATATAGGTTATCGATTTGTGTCGCGTGCTCGGCGGCATTAAGGCACGTTGCCGTGGCTAGGCGCCGTAACTTCGGCTAATTTGTACCAGATACTGACTCGCGGGGCCTTCGGCGATTGGAATGGTCGTGTTATATAGATTGTTTGTCGTTTGTTAGGTAATCAAAGAAAAATTCATTGTGTACAGCTCTACACTGCTGAATTATGTTTTTATTGGAACATTACAAATTGGCATGTTTGTTTTATCGTCAAGAGACCAGTGTGTTATGTTCAATGAGGACACATTTTTGTTTTACAAAAACATTTGGCTTCGGTGTAGCAATTGTATCAGAGTATGTGCTTATAAAAATGTAATAAAAATATATAACATACCAATACATATTACCAATATACATTAATTGTTTTACCATATTTCCTATATAGATTTTTTGATATTCATTATGTTAATATTAATAGTTTTGTCTCATGTATGTTCGTCTGTAAAGTGGTATAACAAAGGAGATCCGGCCAGCGCAGCTGCACAACATCTCATCCTGCTTCTAATGCTGCAATTAGACCAAGAAATACCGGTGAAAGGATTTGTCTCGCGCTAATGAAGGCTACTACGGAGTTGTACTCAAGAATCTTCTTTCTTTTGAAATAAATTGAATTATTCGCTGAGTTTTCTACTAAATTTGTTTCGTCGCAATTTTTTGTTTGCAAAGTTTTTTTTAATGATGCTAATTGTTTAAATTATAAGACTTTAGAACAACTTTAGAAAAATAATCTGTGTATTAGCAAAAAAGTACGTGCCAAGTATATGGTTAAAAAATATATTTCATTTTTAAATAAGATAATGATTTCAAGTTGATATTAAACTTTTAGGGTTCTTCAGTCCATAGACCCTTTCAAAGTGATCATAAGTAATGAAATTATTAAATAGAAAAACAAAACAGTTTGCTTACACGTCTCGTTCGTGACCTTGTATCAACATTTTTTTATGACATATTACTACCGTATGTTTTATTTTCTTTGTCATCCTTATCCTTATCATCATCATCAACAAAGACGACGACCATTGGGCTCAATTACATATTACTTACTAGCAAATCATCTTAAATACTGCTGCGAGCCGCTCCCACAACAATAGTTTGATGATATATTTTCATCTACTACCTAATACAATACGTTCGATACCAAAACAGTGTAAAAGACATAAAACGCATATAATTTCAACGTTTTACGAAAGTAAAGCAGAAGTAGAGAAGGTAGCTTAGATGATTAATTAAGAGAGAGTCGGCCGCAAGCGAACTCCTTTGCTGAGCAAAATTTAATTACTTTTCTCCGCTGAATCACAAGGCTGAATAATCCTACACCAGCACAGTGTGTGATGCAAAGCGGATCATAGTGCAGCACAAATTGAATTGTCCCTACATTACGCGAGTCTCGCTTGAAGATTATGGCTCTCAGACACTAGCTTTCATATACATAACACTTTATTTAACACTATGTTCTTTTCGTAAGCGTCTATACATTGTTATTGTTTTACTCTTTGGTTATTATACTGTTGTATATTTATTACTTACTTATTATTTTAAATGTTTTTTTTGACTCTTCCACAAAATATTTTATTGGTGATGTATTTTAGTTATTTGCATATTTTAAATGCTCAAATAACTAAACTGGGTGTCTCATTGGTTGAGTTGGCTGCAAGCGCGACTACTGATTGTGAAGTCTAGGGATCAAAGCTCGAGTCGGGAACTATCCTATTAAATACTTAAGCTCTATGTTTTGCCTAAAACATCGCTTAAAATGTTCAAAAATATATTTTTTTTACAATGTCGGTACTTAAACTATGGCATTCGATGAAGGCGTGTTCAAATAGTGATTGACTAATCTTTCATAAACAGAATACACACAAGAATTAAGAAAGTTTATACAAGTAAGGGTTTGTACTTTTAAGATTTAACAAACCTAATATTAAAACAACACGTTTATTAACAGTGTATTATAAGGATATAGTGTATTGCAAAGACTTACCACCTATTATTCCATGGGACGTAAACGTAACTGGCGAAACGTGGGAGTGTACTACACTCTTCTGCCTGCCCTTTCGGGGATTACAGGCGTGATGTCACGTCTGCTATAAGCATTACTTTACTGCATGAAAAGCTCGAAAAAACCTTTATTACTAAAGGTTAATTTAGATAAATAGTGATATTGAAAGAACTAGGCAACACAGCTGAAAATAACAATATTGATAGTTCGTTTTGCTCGAAATACAATTGATATCGTTTTTATTTCGCCGTCGAATAAACAGGGAACGGGATGTCAGAAAACTGGAAGGAATGTAGCCAGTTAACGTTCCCGGCTGTCCCTAGGGATTGCGGACATGTTTCGTTCTCAGTGCTGAGCTGCTCGGATCTGGAAGACAATTTCACTGTTCTTTTCCCGGCGATAGAGTTACTGTACAGCTGACATATAATTTCGATACGATACCAGCTCTCACCGAGTATAAGGATGAAAGCGATTGGGGATTGTATTGTGAAATATGGGATTTTGTATCCCAATACTCTTTCAAAGTAAACGATTGACTCTAAGCAATTGCATTTTAGATAACATGACTAATGGTCAATATGTGGGAGGTAAAGTAGGTCAGGTCTGTAAGAATAGTTGCTCTCATGGTATCGGTCTTCTCTGCCTACTACCCGAGGAACCTGGGGTAATGATAATAATAATAATAATAAAAACAATTTTGCTTAAAATGTTATTTTGTGTAGTTTATTGGCAAACCATTTATCGTCTGCTTGTCTAATATATGAAGTTCAAATGCCAGTAGATGTCTCTCTCATCATGTATGTTCTTATCGCAATGAATTGTCGATATCTATTGTATAATACTAAATTCAAGTTCACTACAAACATTGCAATAAATAGAACACTTAATGAAAATATTGTCGAATACACATTAATATCATTGAATAAAACGTATGAATTTATTATGATTGTCAATATACTCGTATATTTACGTAAACAGTTTATAAACTAAAGTAATAACAAATAAACGAAAAATTCTTAAGCGGCTGTAGATCGCGAACAATCTAGAAAGTAAAGAAAATTCGGGCGCGATTTTCGTTCGGATAAGTAAAAAATTTTCACGAGAATTTCCTCGCTCGAATGTTAAGAAGTCGGGTTCGGTGATTATGATTACAAAATAGCTTCAAACCTCGTCGAAGGCTTTCAGAACGGTTTAAATATTTTTAACAAATTATTTTCTCGAAAACTTAGATGTAATTCGTATGTCAAGATCTTAGACAATATTATGTGACGCTCTTAGAGTATCATATTTCTATATCAGCGTTTATATGTCGCACGTTGGCGAATACAGCCCGCATACCGGGCAATGGAACATAAATAAGTTATGTCACTAGTGAATAAGCATGCCAAATTGCCATTTTTATAATAAAAATGTTATTTTTCGACCAAAAAAAAACGTTGGAAAGTTTATTCGAATTGTAAACGATATACCGTATTTGCCCAGCGACGCGCGAAATAACATCGATGGATACGGAGAGCGTGTGAGTAGTGAAGAGAACAGTCAAACGGCTCCTCATTTCGTTAAGATATGTAAAATTTCCTCTATAGATTACCTATAGGAATGAATCTACTAAAGGTTATATAAGAATAAAGCAATTTACAGTCCGCCTTTTATGTACGATATATCTTCAATTAATAATTACCAGATTACATGTGTGATGTGATAAATGAAGAAGAAACACATCACGTTTGTAAGAATAGAGATATTTGGCACTTGCCGCTCTCTGCCTACCCTTAAGAAAACTGCAGTGATGATACATTGGTAATAATAACTGTTAATATATGCTATAAATCTGTGGGATGTAATTGACTTTGCTGCAGGGTAACATCTTTGGAGAACATCTATAACAGCGCAGATTGCGATACGGATCAATCTCCTGCTATTACTCGTTTTTGTTACATTTTTTTAATACAATTTTACTACTAGAAATCACAATTGGTAAGTTAATCTAAAAATTTATTCAACAATTTTGCGCAATAGATAATATGTTTCATAACTGAGATAGTTATATCTGTTATAGGTTACTACTGGTATTTTCTATAGTAGGTTCTTATAAATGGTACTATGTTATTTTATAAAGGGTTACATTAACACAGACAAAGGAAGGGGCAGATGACATACATAACCGTTCCAGTGGCACTATACGACACATAATACGCACATGTAAAGTGCTGACCGGTCAGCTAATGGATCGACATTAGGTCACGGGCGTTATATCAATAAATGCCGTAGGACAAATGTTGTCTTTGTTCGTGATCGAATAACTTGCTAAGGCAATTCCTACTGCTATATCACGGCTAACTTAATGTACGTAAGTTATTTAGTGTTATGTAACTGTTAAACTTTCTATACGCACTATAGAAAGTTTAACAGTTACATATTAGTCATGTAAAGGATTGAAGTATTAGGAAATTGATGCTCATTGTTTACCCCGTGACAGAGCTGGCGTGATATAATAATAATAATAAAGTTCTCGACCGTGTTTTGGTCTCCGATATGAATAGGGAAATATTTATGATACTTATATCAGAAGGATTAAATTAAAAAGATAATCCTTTGATCCGACGAAAGCAAGGTTAAAATTATGAACGAAAGCGACATGAGAATAGCATTGGCTTGCGAAAATAAATCGACAACGCTTCGACTCAGCGAAAGTTAATTTCACGGACTGGAGCCGCTGCTTGAGCCAGTCTCGCTCGAACAGTCCTCGCGACAGACGCCATTAATCACCAGCCAGACAAATATCATTAGTTTTCTCACCGACCATAGCAAACTGCATGCTAAACAGCCAGAAAACAAATTCCTTTCGTTACTATTATTTTCATTTAGCTTCGTTTTAATCGCCTGTAGCAATAATATAATTTGTGTAACGATATTTAGTGATGAAAATTCAAAGACAATGATTAATTACATCAGCTGGTTGTTTATTTTACTCCTGTGTTTCACCAGTTACGTTTACGTCCCACTATGGAATAGGTGAACGTATTGCGAGGACAAAAGACAATTACATATTATTAACATTAAAATATTGAAATAAAAAACTTCATTTAAAACTGTTTGTTAACCTACAAGCAGTAACATAATAATAAACTTTAATCGACAAAAGTTCTTAGAGTAGTTTTGAAGTCGTTCTTAGCCGCAATTAATGTTATTAATTATGTACTAATTATGTAATTACCGCGATTCAATAGAATTATTAATTAGAATCGTCGTAATTGGCTATAAAGCTAATTATAAATTAATGCACGTTAACTAGTTCGAATCTAGAAGTGCACTGAAGTTCATTTTCACTTAGGCCTTAAGTAAATGTCCCCGGAGTTGTGTTCCATTACCCGCGAAACTGGGTAGCAACACAATTATGGCTCCACTCAAATAGGATATAACAGGTAACTATGATTAATGCAGCCGCTAATTTCGGAGCCAAAACTGTCGTCTTAGTGTACAGTTCGTGTTGTCAGAACTTGGCCTAAGTCGTATTTAACTTGTGTGAACACAGCTTGTATTGCAACCGCGCACCAACTAATTTTGACAGCGCTTATTTAGCTACCATTTGGCAAGTGCTAGTACAAAGTTACATTAATACATTTAGTTTGGGACACTAGTCTCTCGTGCATCGGAAAATGCAGTTGTGCGCGCATTATTCATAACACTAATCCTAATGTAATCACTTGATTTGGAAAGTTGGCGCTATGTTTACATTTAACTATTATAAATTTTAATTATATATTATTGGCTTAAGTTTTTAATGATAAAGAAAAAATCTGCGATATGCAACGTGAGTACATTTAAGAACATAATCAATTGGGAAATTATTAATCGGAATTGACATATTTTTCTCTAGCCTATGTGATTTTTTTGAATTCATTATAAACATTCCTCCGTATTTTAGACAAATCATCTCAACTCAATAAACTCATTGGTAACGCCATTTTTCCAAAAGTAAGATAACAGATAACGAAATACATAGTGCGAAAATTTGTAGAGAATTTACTAGAGATTTAGCATTTTATGTACATTAAATGAATAGCATTTTTTGTTTGTTTTAACATAACATAAATTATAGTTTGTAGTTTGGTGGGTAAACACTCAGATATAGTGAACCTATAAAAATTTGGACGTCGGAGTCGCAACGTATCGTTAGTGACTTCAAATAAACCTACAAAACCTATTCATTATGTAGTAAAGATACAAGGCTGCAAAACCTCTTATCAATAAGTCTCTATTTACTATTTATGCATAAAAAAGTTATTTAAAAACGTTAAATTTCGCTTAATTGTACCTGTATAGTTGAGCGCGCACCTACAAAAGTTTTATGGGCAATCTGTTCGCGAGGCAGTCATTAAATTCGTTCGTACAGGCGTTAACTGTTGCTAGTAACCCCGTCCATTGGAATAGTAAATTCACTACTTAGATCGTATCGCCGATTTATGAATTTCGGATTACCACAAATTATCATTTAATACGTACATTTGTTACTCGGCACTCGTAAAAACAATTTCGCGGCACACAAATATGGCTCATTAAAATTTACGACCCAAAATGTCATCAATCAAGTCTTGAAATATTTATATATTCAGTATCAGCTAGAGTGTTAAAATAAAACCAAAATCGGGATTTATATTTTGTACTTAAAGCATGAATTTTAGATTAAACGTTAAAATATAAATATTATTGAGGTAAGCGACACATACCATCTGCTACATCACCGATGAGGTCGGCTAAGGACTGTATTACGCTTTCACGTTTCACCAGTTTCATTATCAGCTGTTCTATTATGAAATAGGAGGTGAGCTAATTGCAATAAGCCCGGCTCAAATACAGACTCCGAGCGACTAATAGGAATTATATAAATTAAAAAAAAATCCAATGATACCCAAAATGGGTATCGAATCCGAGACCTCTCGCACTGCATTGAGTCAAGATTCTTGACGTAGATCAAAACGAAGTTGGAATATCTATTAAGAGGCTTTAGCCACGAAGTAATAGATGTTATTCTATGAAACAGAAAACTCGTTATTAATAATAGCATTTATTTGTCGCTCATAATCTTAAATGAATGAATGCTTTTAAAATTTATAATACAGAATTTATAATGAAAGGCTTGATTTAAATTAAACTAAAAATTATTAATTAAACAATAAAATTATGGTTATTATAATTTCTTATATACAATAAAACACATTGACATATTTTGATAAAAATCATCTCAACAAACATAATTCCCACCCGTTTCCATAACTTGCCAATCTCTCAATATATGAACGACTATCCACATTTACATTTTATATGTGTCCTTACGTGCAGCCACCGATAATATTACCATTAAATCAGATCAAATCCTGCGTATTAATATTCACCCTCCATATATTATTGGTAATCCCCTTATAAGCAAGATATGCAAAGCGCTTGCTGTGAAGGAGTCACATCAATACCCCGAAAATCTCGTTATTAGCAATATGGAATTAGAGATTTGATCTCACTAGTGCAGAAACGTTTACCTACGTGTTAAGATATATTATCTAATTAGACTTGTCTTACCGCTCTCTGCTCGGGGTTGTACGTCATTATGTAACATTGCTTGCAAATAACAATATTAGCGTATTACGTCATCTCGGTTCCTTCAGGACTGCTTCAAACCCCTTGTTTGATAGACAATTTTCTACAAATCTCATAAAGGATTGAAAATGATAAAAATACAAGACTTCAAAAGTCGAAGATACGAATGTTACATTTCCGAAGTAGAAATGCACCGATTAACTTATAAACGAAACACCACGCTTGTAATCTCTGAAAGGGGTAGGCAGAGGCACGCCTCTAGTATACTCCCACGTTTCATCAGTTACATTTACGTCCCATGGAATAGGCGGTGAGCCTCAATAGGCTCCATACACCGGGCACAGATCCAAACTCCGAGTCACTACTAGAAATTCTAAATGAGAAAAGTTCAATAGTACAACTTATATAATAATTATAAAACTATTTTGGAGCAAGGCATTAATCATCTTGAAAACCATAAGCTTTTACCAAAACAAGAGGTTACTTAAGGTAGAACTTAGTTTTCAGACATAATAACAGATCTATCGCTGATATCGAAGAGAATTAGAGGACTATAGAAGATCGAATAAATATATGTAATAATTATAATACAACGAATAATCATTAAGTAGTAAAATATAACAAGAACGTTTTTGTTAGGGCGCTAATAAAGTATTGGTTGCACTTTTGAATATTGCTTTGATTATGGAACCTATTATGAGAGCACCCCAACAGAACCAATTGACTTATGGGTTAGTGGGTCGAAGTATTTGTGTTTCCTGAACAAATATAATTATCGGAATTAGAAGTGAAGTGCTCCGTTGGCTGGCGGCCATTGTTTTCGTGTTCGATCGTTTTTATTGTTATTGCTTTGTATTAGCGATCTGATGTTTACTCTGAAGTCTTGGGAACAGGCGTGCCTGTATGAAAAGTTACGAATGTACAAGAAGCACGTCAGGACTTTAAGGGTAGAGATATTTGGCAGTGTGTGTACACTGCCTAGCCAGCAAGGGATTTGGAGTGATGGTATAGAAATAATATTTATTATATCAGCACTTAGGAATATATTGGACATATTATGTATTTTATGCGGTCCTGTGCTCTGAAGTCAGGCAAATTACGAGATTTTATTATATATGTACCCTGCATTGCAGCCTCGGATTTATATTTCTAGCCAAAAGTGGGCTGAATTCTTGTTACAGAGTCGAAAATCAATTTATGTAAATATTTCAGCTTCTGAAAATTAAAACAAAAATTTTAATGCACAGACAGTTTTTGAGTAAACATGCAACGCTTCTGTCGAATACATAACTATCATATTGTCTTAATTAACAAGATAATTAGATTTAAAGTAGTTTTACACAAACCGCAGAGTGTCTTCAGACACATAACAAACGCGCGCCCATGTATTCTGCGGGCAATGGAGTGGATGAGATAATGTGTAATGGCGTACAGTGCACTCCGTTATACAGATCATATTAACTTAAGGCTAAAGAATGCGTTAAATTTTCAAATGAATAATGTGGCTATATTTCATATATGTATATAGCATCATGACTGTATTTACCTTAAAGGGTATGCAGAGGAGTGTACTATTTCCATGTTTCACGATTTATGTTACACGTCCCGTGGAATAGCAGGGGAGCCTATATCCACACCTCCACCTGACACAAATCCAAACTTCGAGATACTAATAGGAATATACAACTAAATATACACGATCCTGGCAAGGACATTTCGCTCAGTAGTCGCGCTTGATACTACTCAACAAATAAGGCAATTAAAGTCAATGAAAAATAATAAAATCAAACAGAAATTGAAACTGCCTATCATTCGCCCGGTTAGTACATATACATATTAGTACGCAGTAAGTATTATTCAGTATCTCACCTATAACGTGTTAATCGATTTAGCATACTGTATATATATAATATATACTATTACTAATTACTATTTATACTGCACAACGTAATCATGATGGAAGTGTTAGTTAGTATTTATTATTGAAATATTTTTATTTTTACATGTAATAAACACAAGGCTGAAATAAATATTTGACCTGTGTGCTCAAGGGACGGTTATAAACAATTAATTCTCGAGTATCGGATGTAGAGCCTCCATTTTCCACGGTAATAATGCCGGAGTTTCCGATTGAGGGACTCCTAACATCTAATAATCCCTTTTCATCTCTTAGCTCTTAACTCCCTTATATTTTCGTGACTTTTCATTTTTTATGTGAAGAAAATAACCAACGGACATTAGTTATACAACCACGAACAGGACTACGCGATTAATAGTCATATATTTCAGACAATTTGTCATTATTCTGTTCATAAATTTTAATTATTATTGAAACTCGTAGGTAAAACGTAGCTCGCCCACCTACTAGATGATCTAAGGATCTGAAAAAGTCAGCGAAAAGCTGCTGTATTCGGAACGCCTAGGACCAAAAGGAGTGGCGTCGATGAAGGAGGCCTATATCCAGCAGTGGATGATGATGTGATGATGACGAG
>DWME01010325.1:0-10296 GCA_018244795.1 Parelbella ahira ahira
GCAACCGTCTTAGACGCTTGTGTACTGAATCATAGCCCCTGTAATAAAAAAACCTAATGTCGCGCCTGTAATCCTCGAAGAGGCAGGCAGAGGAGTATAGTACACTCGCACAGTAGCATAGCGTGATTAAAGTAAATTTAATGAGACTTTAACAGCAAGGTCTAATGCCCTGAAAGCGCTACCCAATGTAGTAGGTAGGTATTCGATCAATGTTTTTAATCCGCTTGAACTCTTGCTTTATTCTCCACAACCCTGTGTCCATTAATAAATGTAGTAAAATTCCAACAAATATTTTTTTGTTTCTAAACGCTGTTATGTTATTGATGTTTTATTAAAATTCTTATTGACTTTTCAAGGACGTCTAGTTTCTGATGTAAATCTTATCTATAATGCGTTTCTAATAGGTAACAAGAAACAACACTGCTTCGATGAGGATTTTTATTTAAAACTTAGCTTTCTTAATAAATATATAGAATCATATTATAGAGTTATCATATAATCATTACCATACACCATACCATCAGGATTTTATTTTCTAAATTGCTTAAATATCTAAGTATAGCATACATAGATTCATATTTAACAAGCTCAAAAGCAATTTCATTTTAAACCATAGACAACTGAAATATTTTAACAAGTGCTTTAAATATCTCTGTCTATAGAACTATACTTACTCTCCATTTCAATTAAGTACCTATGTTAGTATTTGTATTAGAGGTAGGCAGGCATGCCTTACCTAAATCATAGGCAAGATAAGATAATATAAATATATCAGCTGATTAAGTATGCCCATGCTTATCTTTAAATATCATAAGCGTTACTTTATCAATAAGATCGGGTACTATAGAAATACCAAACTGATCTCTTCAAACATGTTTAACGTTCATTATTTGGTTTGTGGCCGGTGTATGTCAATAGGCTCAAGCCCTATCCCATGGTTCGACGAATGTATAACATAACGGGTGAATTTTGAGATTGTAATCCACACGTTTTCCTACCGCTAAAGGGAAATATACAGGTGTGATCATCAACATCATCATCATTATCAGTCTACTCCACGTCCACTGCTGGACACAAGCCTCCCCAATGGCACGCCACTGAGCTCTATCTTCAGCTCTTTGCATCCAACCACTGCCAGCCACTTTGCGTATATCGTCACTCCAACTAGCTGGAGGACGCCCTACGCTCCGTTTGCCAAATCGCGGTCTCCACTCCAGAACACGTCTGCTGCAGCGGCTATCGGTTCTGCGACAGATATGACCAACCCAGCGCCACTTCTGTTTGCTAATCCTTTGGGCTATGTCAACACATAATACAAGTACAAGTGTACAATATGATAACATCCAGCAGATGTATTTTACTTGGCAGTGCCATGGTATCGAGTATCTAAGTATTTCTGTAGTCAATACGAGGTACTCGTACATGGTAGCTAGCAAAACAGACTGTTGCAATGAAAAGCCTTGTAAAAATTACAGTGAGTATAGAATTGTTTACGCCTACCTACGTCTGTTTAAATCGGTGATCTAACACATGTTACGTCATACAACGACCGATATATTCACGTAGGCATGAGTATTTTCAACGGACACATTTAGTATGAGAAATAGGTAAACTATGCAGAAATCAACTTGACACTTGTGAAGAATGGGCTATCCTTCTCGCAAACGGACTATGTTTAAAAACACATACTAACAGTACATACAGAAACTTAGTTATCCTTACACGAGCGACTGAGATTTTTTCATGTTAAAACTAATTTAAAAATACGATACAAATTGAAGAAAATGCTTCTAATGCGGTCAGTACTTTGCTTTTACGTCATCATAGCGAGGTGCGTAGTTAACTGTTGCGAGTTATAAATGTATGGCGTGCTTGTATCGTTTGTCTAAAATATTACACAGTAGGTACTACTATTTGATAGTAACTCTAATTTGTTATTTTAGCTCACTATTATCAGTAAGTGAAGGACGGTGTTGCATGTAAGTTACTTTTATGGTTTTCTTTGAAGAAATCGAACATTCTGTAATTTGTATGTTGTAGGTAACTGACGTGTTTGGAGAATATTAATAAAGTTCCACTTCCATTAATTCATCCTTTTTTGAACTATATTCAGTTACATAAACATTGTAACTGATATATCCGACTGGAACGTTATATCCAAAACAGTGCAATCAAAATTCTGTCTTTAAACAGAAATAAACGATTTTATCGAAAAAACATGAGTAATTAAAATCGTTAGGATAAAGATAATATTTTTAATTTTATTAATTAATTATTTGACAATTATGCATATTGAGGCAGAATACACTTACTGAGATAAGAACTAAAATAGCATTAAATTAATTTTACTACGTACCTACCTACCTCCTCTCCGTATCTCTCAAACTGAGAATTCTAAAATGATATCTTTTCACATAGTGTTATTAAAAACTTGCTTAAGAATTTATATGAATTCTGTATTTTTCTACGTCGATAATTCAATATTTATTTAGATTTACAGCCATATCAATCTAGATATGAGTGTATTGTATTTGAAAAAATAAAAATGAATATATTTTATTGAATGACGGTAGAAAGTCGAAGAGAAACAAAATTAATATTTCAGATTACAAATTTTAGAAAAGGTGTAATTAGTTTTTTCTTACTTGAAATTCCTAAAGCAACTCAGAGTCTGGATTTGTGCCCGGTTGCAACAATTCGCTCATCCCCTATTTCATGGCACTTATCACATATTAAATGAAACCTGGGTGCTTTATACTCCTCTGTCTAGCCCTTTTGGGAATATAGGCATGAAATTATTTTATGTTATGCTATTTCTAACATTTTCGTTGCGTGGTACCAAGTCGCGCCCTGCCGTATGGGAATCGTTGTCCTACATAACACGTAGGTACGTTACACGTTACACAATAAATAATTATATTATTAAATTTTATGCGCACAGGATAATGTCATGTCATCAATTATTTATATAAAGAGAATCATACTACATACATATATTTTATAATTACGTGCGTTTTAAGGTCTGCGGACTAATACATTATTTCCAAAGTACCTAACTTAATATTATAAAGGTAAGAATGTACACGGCATAAACGTAACTGGTAAAACATGGGAGTGCAGTATCTACAGTACACTCCTCTGCGCACATCGTAAGGGATTATTTATATTTGAATAAGTAATATCCTGTACTCAAATACCTGTATAATAGTAATTCGAAATAATTATTTTTAAGAAACTATCGAAAAGAATTAATCTAATATATACTGCCTATCCAGTGATATTGTTTAAAATAAAATGATACAAATACATATAAGTATTTTTACGTAACTGGATAGAAGAAAACTAATTTTATATGAAAATGTGGACTACACTTTTGAGTAGAACAACTTCCTCTAAATGAGACGGGTACAATTATTTTTTGACGAAATATAATACCACCATATTTTCAACATCAATTACCTTATTAGGGAGCCATCCTCTTCTACGGACTCGTTTATCTATTTATTTATTTACTGTATCTAAGCGTAAACGGACCTTGAAGTGTATTTGGGTATTAGGATGTAATGGTAAGTAATTAATTAATTAATTACCTACAGGTAATGTTAGATATGACATATAAGTACATGATATATACATGACTATTTCGCTCTTATAAATTATGTAACTTTGTGATTATTATACCATCACGCCACGTACTTTACGGATAAGCAGAGAGCAACAAATGGCAAATGTATGAAAATAACAAACATCTAAAAACAGGTAATATATGTTTTTTTAAATGAAGATATAAGTTAGAGATTACATATATTTTCCTCAAATTATTATTGTTAATTTTTAGATTCCTATAAATTATTAATAAATCGTTTATTATATTTTAATACAATCAAAAGTACGGATGGAACACCTAGATTTTATGCATATCGCAGTTATTCGGTAATCTTACTGATACGTTATCATGAAGGTTACCTACGTAGGTACCAGATTTCTTACTCATTATAAAGAAAGCATTACCGTTTGAACGTGGTTTTCCTTTTGCCATGAACTGTACACATACGTGAAAGTTACGGAACTACTCCTCTGTTTATAGTTAAAGAATGTGTTGTTAGTTTTTTCTTATTAGGTGAGCATACACGCGTGTGTCGGGCCCAGCGTCGAATTCAAACCGGTACGCAGTGGAGCCAAAATACGACGCGTTGGGTACGCTTGAGGCGCATATTTATAATTATGAATAGACACGACAGTTCCTATTCATGCTGAACGGTAAATTTTACATTTTAAAGTATAATTTTATAGCTCCATTACGATGAAAAACAGTAAACACTAATTTTATTTTTAACGGCTGACGAATCTGACCTAATTGGCTTAACTATCGTATACTATCGGAAACTAAATATTTGTATACCTCGTTTAAGTAGTAAAATAATATACTACATATATATGGCACCTGTATATAAACTGGAAGTAGCAAATTTATTCTGCTTAGCGATAAACTTTTTGAAAGTGAGTTTATTAAAATGATCGTAAAAGAATGCAGCACGGTTTCATTATAAATTTCATCCTCTTAATTTATATTACATTTAAAAGGAAAAATTGAATTTATAGATAATCTAGCGATGTATATATTTATTTAATAAGAATATCGTGTAAACTGGCCGCTTATACATATTAGATGGTGAGTGGAACGATAGAAAACTTTTGAAACGTGCGGCGCTAAATTGAAAAATTGATTTATTACAAATGTTTGAAAGTTTTCTTACCTAATTTTTACTACTTCCTAATTTTTTTTCAACAAAGTTCACTGGTATGTTATGAGATAACACAGTCCGTTGCACTCGACTAGCTGGTTTGCGCTCGGTTAAGATACTACGAGAATAATACTGTTACGCAGTGCCATCAATCGCTCATGCTTGTGGTAATCAGCCACGGTTGCGTTGCGTAGAAATAGCGTGATGTTAGCTATTCTACACTACACAGCACTTATACTTGACTCATTTGTGATGAGAATTAAAGAATATGTGAGTCAAGTGTCGAAAATATGCTACAATCCCTAAAAATCATATTTTCGGTCAGACTAGATTACACTGTTTTTCTTATAACATAAAACTTAATAGTCATAGTACATAGCTCCTACTGGAATTACGTCTTATTTACGATTCCATTGAAAACCTAATTAATTTTGTTTATACTTATACTTAGATCTGTTTTTTCATCCAAAAAGTCTTAGGTGGATACAGTTTGATACGTTTGGAAAATAATCGATCCCAGACTGTTACCTCCTTTTACTGTACAGGCCTTAAGAATTGAATCGAATTTGTTTTCGTGCGCACATCGGTGCATTTCGCCTCTGTGAAGTCTCAAGACCTGACGTGAAATTTGAACTTAATTCATGGTCTAATTTTGAAATATTTTTACTTTATTTGAATTATTTACATAGAATTTAAAGAGTTGTTCTGAAGTGGAGACCGCGTCTTGGTAAACGTAGCGACGCCCTCCAGCTAGGTGGGGTGACACGGAAAGTGGCTGGCAGCGGTTGAATTCGAAGAGTTTTTGAAAACTGAATAAATTTGTAACTTGCTATGTTTTTTAAATATGTCCACTTTGTGGAAGAATGAATAATTTACATACTTTGTGTCACTTATGAATGTCCCATTGACGTTACCTACCGGTTTTATGGCGTTCAAAGGTTTAAGATGTCATCGAGAAACCCACAGTTAATCGCTAAACTTATTACGTTTATTTGTTACGAAGTCCTAATGCTTCCTTGCTTCCTGTGCATATAAGTTATTTATACAGGTAAGGTACCTGTTCTTTTGTTTGCTAACAATTATTAATAGTATGACCTTTAATTACAGGAAACTGCCGTGTGGTAGAAAGTCATAATACGCCAAATTAAACACAAAGAAGCTCTTTGAACGAAATCGTTTACTTCCGTACATAAGACGAGTGTAAAAAACCCCATAAAGAAATGCAATTTGCTGAATCTGTCCATTGCTTTACCCAGAGTAGCAGCAAGTGTTCCAGCTAACAATTTAATTCTTTCTATTAGTCACATAGCCAAGATGTCCCAAAAATATATGTACCTACGTATAATTAAAAATATATATGCGAACAGGACAGCATAAATAAAATTGGTATCGACCGGAAAAGAGTTTCCAATAGCAAGAGGTATAAAATATAGTGACCCGCTATCGCCACTATCGTGCATATTGCAACCATAAATAGTACGACAACAACGGTTTTGATACTTTGTTTATTTTTCAACTTATAATTAATGTGCACATTGACTGGTTTTATGAGGTGCTATCATTATTTATCGGGGATTATCTCAATAGACTTCTGATTATTATTAGCTTCTTCCCGCGAATTAGTGAACTTGAGTAATATCATGCAAACACAAAAGTCCTTTCAATGTATCTGTTCAGTAATTAAGGCACAAAGGGTAACAAAATAATACATACTGATATTTATATGGATAATATTTATTTTATATGAACAATTATTATTATTGCTTAATATAATGATGACAATAAAATTATAATGATTCTTATGTTTATTTTATTAAAAACAAGGTACCAGTATAAATCTACTTTTTAGTCAGATTCAAAAATTGTTTCATCTAAATATTCCACGCTGTGATAACACAAAATTCAAAATTATCCGATTCTTTTTTGGGTCGCCTCAATCTATGTTTTCCTGGAGTGGAGAAAATACCTGTGTTTATTTTGTCATTAACTACCTCGTTGGTCGATTGGTTTCAAGTGCGACTGACGATCAGGAGGTCCTGGGTTCAAATTCCGGGTCGGGTGCTATTAGATTTTTCTGATTTAGAATTTCTAGTAGTGACTCGGAGTCTGGAATTGTGCCCGGTGTATCATATCGGCTGTTCAAAAACATCGTTCAAATAGGAAAAAAAATTACCGGCTTCGAGTTCTGCCAAAAATCTCATGTATACTTTATAAATAATCTCTCTAGCGGAGCTGCAGATCACACGTCTATTTATTGTCAACACAACAGTCACCAATAGCACCATAATAAAACTTAAAGTTCAAAATAAACACAAAAAACGAGCAACTCTTTGAAATGACACAACCTGTACTGACGTGACGTAGCAGCAGGAGTGTTGCCAACTATGAAAATTTTTAGTTTCGATTCAGGAATTTTTTGCCAAGCTATACCTTAGCGTTTAATCTATGTGTCAATTATTAGTAAATATCTCTATGGTGTAAATTTGTCCATGCAATGATTTTTCTATTTTGATATGTCATTAATAACTATTATTATCTGTTGAGTCATGTATGTGTCATTGTCATTACTTGTGATATTGAAAAGTTGTACGTATAGGCTGTGAATTATTGTGTTGTATTTCATAAAATTTAGCGTTTGTTCTACTATGACCGATTATTTTCAAGAAATGGGATGGCGAGAGTTAAGCGAAGGGGAAACACCTAATCATCTTCTTCATATGGCAAGATTTCTAATAGATTTTGGCATGTATGATGACAATTTCTCAGGAGAATGGCCCAGGTCAGTGGTGCAATAATTTTAATTATCATAATAATTATATTATTTTAATTGCATATTATTTATACTTATAAATCATAAGACTATACGACGGTTTCTATACACATTTCTTTGCAATTATTAGCTACTTGGAGAAAAGAGAGTAACAAATTAATAATAAAGCCTTCATTGCTTGTCACTTAATAAAGGTTTATAGCTAGTTTTGTAACTTAGTGGTTTACAATTTAGCCTTCCACTTCAGAGGGCTTGAATTGTAATCCTGGTGTGCATCTCATTACATAATAAATGTATGTTTTATGATTAAATTATGAAGAAAAATATTGTGAGAAAACTTGTATGACTTAAGAGTTCTCCATGGCGTGCGATGTCAATTAATGCACACTTGGTCATTGTGGACGATGGATGTTGGATTAAAGACTAAATACACTCATCCTTGTCTCCCAAAGTGGAATGACAAAAAAGTTGATGATAATGATGACAATATCGATAACATTACACTTTCACAGACTTCCCCCACCAGCCTCCAAAGAAGTAGTCAAAAGTTTACCAGAAATAGTTATAGATAACAAAGGCAGAGAATGTCCAATATGTTTGAAGAAATTCAATAAAGATGAAAAGGCCAAAGAAATGCCATGTCATCATATATTTCATGCTAAATGCATTTTGACGTGGCTCAAACGGGTATGAAATTTGATTTGTTTATTATTTGATGTTTTTATTGAATGTATCTTATTATACTTACAATCTAATATTTTATTCCAGACTAATTCATGCCCATTCTGTCGACTTGAACTGCCAACTGATGATGAAGGTTATGAGGCATTTAAAAATGAAAAGAAACGTACAGAACAAAGAAAAGAAGATCTAGACACGTTACACAATTCTATGTTTAGTTAATTTAATTTTTTTTTTTAAATTATTATAATTTTGTTATCAATTGTAAATACATTTTTTGGATTTGGGTATAATCTAGATTGTGTTTGTTATGTTTTTGACACACACCCACAGCCATGTGTGCACACAGACATGTATACACTCACACACACATGGACTCACAGAAGCACGTCACATGCATCAGCCCGTCATCGTCCACTTCCAGGCATAGGCCTCTCAAGGCTATGCCACTGAGCTCACGTTTCTGCTCTGCACATCCAACCACTGTCATCCACATATGTTTTTGACAGCTTAATATGTATTATATCGGTAGTTTTTAAAATTTTTTAACTTTTCATATCAGCAGTGTTTAGTAGCATAAAACATGACCTTTATATATTATTCCAAATATGCAACACTATTCCTCTATTTTGTATTTATCGATTAAATCACTTAAGAAGTGGTTGAATAAATGTTTTTGATATGATTTAGAAATATGATATTGATGTATATGAGAACAAGGCCAGAATATATTTCCAATATATATGTAAAGGCCACCAGGGAAAACCAGAATTGTCACAAAAATTTGTTATGGCATCCAGACAAGTGGTAAATGTGCTTACATAAATGTTTAAAAATATACATATTATATAGATAATTTCCCATCCAGCATAGACATAGTCTCAATATGCCTTGTATTAGGTTTCATGCTTTACTAAATTTTGAACAATAAATATATGCTTGATAAAGTGTAAATGAAATGTGGGTGTATGGGGGCATGGGACATGTTTGTAAATATAATTTAGTATCAGTCATAACTTCAGCATCCTGTTTAGTGTGCAAATAAAACTGTTATATCTGTGCTCTAGTACCTCTAGTTATTTTAACCTGACCTTTGTGTTCCAATAAAGTTGGTTTTATTGTTACACCCTATGTGGACTGTACAGGTATTTAGTTTATATAAGGTGAACCTTTACCTTGATATACCTTTAGTCTACCTCGTTCAATGCCTCATTGGTCAAGCGGTTGCAAGCGCGGCTGCTGATCGGCAGGTCCTGGATTCAAATCCCGGGTCGGCTAATATTGGATTATTCTAATTTAGAATTTCTAGTAGTGACCTGGAGTCTGGATCTCTTTCCAGTGTATAGATATAGCCTCACCACCTATTTCACGGGACTTAAACGTAACTGGTGAAACGTTGGGAGTGTACTACACCCTCTGCCTACCCCTTCGGGGATCACAGGTGTGATATTACGATTTACGTACCTTTAATCTTAACAGTTAATTTAAGCATATGAACGAGATGTGTCATTCAAAAAAGTTTTATGCAATGTTTTAATACAAGTACTACATTGATACGAAAACTTATCATCAGTGCTATATAATTTATTTCAATGATAGTTTAGATGCATATTAGTTAGCGCTTCAAATAATTTCCACACCTAAAAACAACTCACGCCTGTAATCCTCGTAGGGTGCCAGAAGAGTGTAGTGCACTGCCACGTTTTGCCAGTTACGTTTATATCCCACTACGGAATAAGTGGTGAGTCTGTGGCATACATCCTGCATATGTTATTCGATAATTTTCATTTTACACACTAGTGCCTACTGCACATGCGATACCGATAAGGCTTATCAAGGGCCTTTGGCTCTGAAACTAGGTCTCTGCTAACTAGGAAGTACCAGAACGTATACTTAATACTCCGAATACTTAACATAAAGATAATTTCGTTATTTTAAATTGTGCTATACTGTTTGTCATGTTTTCACAGTTATTACACTTTTGTTTTTAAATAGACGCACCCCTGATTTTTAAAATTGCTGTCATTCATCATTATCAGCCTACTCCCGTCCACTGCTGGACATAGGCCTCTCCAATGGCACGCCACTGAGCTCGATCTT
>DWME01010326.1:0-10296 GCA_018244795.1 Parelbella ahira ahira
CGCGGCTACATCAAAGCTCGCCGACACTACAACGTTTATATTAGGCAGGTACACTCCCGCGCACTGCGATTGATTAATTTCACCGCGAGATCCGCGCGAGGCAATTAGTATGCTTTTGTTGTAGCTCGCCCAGCGCTGGGCTATCCCGCCGTGTGGTCTAGTAGTGTTCTGATTATCCAGCTAAAACCTGTATCGTATTGCGGAAATGACGTGGCTTGGTTATAATATAAATAAAATACGCTGTAAATGTATTACTTCATAGTATTTTTTGTCAGTTGCTATTTGAATGTGTGAAAAACCGAGCCACGACTGCGGTCACGCGAGTGTGAATTGTGTGTGTTTGTGTAAATACATAGTTTTTTGAATTCACAGTTCCTAAACGGTCCAAATGAACCGTTGACAAACGTAAACAAGCTGTAACAGTTTCAAACTAATTTCTAATAAATTATTATTGTTTATATTTAGGTATTTGTAGACGCAGTGCATCACTACTTAGCTACGATCGTGGCTTTTATAATTTTATAGCATAAACTCACAACTAGGTACCTACTGCATCTCCATATTTTAAAAAGCGTCATAGGCATGTTTCCGGTAAGCTTAGTTTAATTAAACGAGTATCCAAAACATCTTGTAACTTTGAAAGAGTTATAACAGTCACATGGGTCCGCGAGCGCCACGCGCCGCACAGCGCGCACTCCCGGCGCGGGCCGCAGAGCGTGTAAGCCCGAACTGGGCGACAAAGCGCGCCGCCATTGTGCTACTCAATCCTCATTTGGGCCATCATCCGTGAAGTGTTGACACTAAGCCCGATTTCGTACGCGTTCGATTCGGCCTCTCTCGTCTCGTCCACCAACTCGCTTGTCCTCCACGTGTCCCTAACACCAGGCAATAGGGACTACTTTTAGTGTTCCCGGTGCACCAGCCCGTGGAAACGGTTTGATTTTTGACACGACAGATTTGAGATCAGACATGGAATTAATATGTAGGTGCATATCTACTTGGTTTATACAAACATCGGTGTAAAGGGTATTTGAATACTTTGTGATATTTGTATTCTCTACAAACCTAATGAACATTTTACATGTCCTTAACTGTATCCTCTCAACGAGGAATATACGTACCTACGTACTCGTACTGACGGTGTACGGTTTTATATCGTCCAGCGTCTAAAATATCTAATATTTGCACTGAGGTGTGCCATACAATACCAAACTGTTTCCAAAGAGAACTAAATTGCAAGCGTTGCAGTGACCAAAACACAACAACTAAGTATGATTATTTATATTCACTGTCTCATAAATTGAACTACTGCCAGAAGACAAGTTTGGTTTGTAAGTGGGTACTAAGTATCTAAGTGCTAAGACGAATGCACTGAGAAATCAGCTACAAATTAAAATTCAAGATTCTCTCCGTTGGTTACCTGCCTATTATCGATGACAGGAAGACATTAAGCGCTGGCAACATTTAATCCACGGAGTAAAAAACAACGAGGCGTCGGAATTCATATTTCGAGCTATCCCGCATTCCCGCTTAAGTGCCGTTTAACGGGTAAAGCGGTTCTAATTCGTAATGAGCGGTTATATCAAAATAAGAGGCAGTACTACAACAAGAGCAAGAGGCTCCGCGAGATAGCATCGCTCCGCGGGCGGCGCTGAAATGGCTCAATCTGGCGTAGGGTGGCCAGGTTTAATTATCCGGCGCGCGGACTGCCTCCAGACACAGAGATCACCGGTCGATGGTCACGGGCAGTGTCCGGATAATTTGTGTAATAAAGCATTTAGTTATATGTTAAACATTATTAGATAACATGTTTTACATATGACATTGACAATGGGAACCTAAATAAATAATAAATGATTATGTCCAATGCATTGTAGTGTGTGTAACGTTTTTTTTTTTAAAAAAAATATTAGTCTGCACTCCTAGTCTATATAAACTATGTAGGTATAAGTGTGCCAAATTTCATACTCCTCCGTCCTTGCGAAGTTTTTGCTTCACGTATTAATATGTAGATATTCATCATCATTAGCCTATCTGCCGACTGCTGGACATGGGCTGTTCCTGGGGTTGCCGCATCCAGGCCTTGCCTGCAGCCAAATACACACCAGCCTCGCCGAGTTTCAGCAATCGGAACGATACATTGTGTATTAAGGGATAAAAATACATATCTACACCTACTAAGGAAAGTATAATTTATATAGGTAATATAGCACACGCGTAGGCACCTGCGCCCATTCGTTTATTGCACATTATAGGATATTATCGGTATATTCTTTGTCGTTATATTTTAGCACGCTGAGGTCATACGAAACGCCATACGAATGTAGAAGACCAAACGGTACTCAAAAATCGTAACTGTTCACAAATATTCAGTGTGTGAATTTATTTCATTTATTTATTCAATAACTATATGAAAAAGTATTCAACACACAGACGCCCCACGAGCTGGGGACCGGTGGCGCGGACGCAGTGCACCGCAACGTTCGAAATCTTGGCCTACATAAAACGAGAAGTATTTTCTTCAGTTTGCGGTTCAGTGCAGGATTCAAAGTATTTTTCATATTTCATTAACAATCGGGTCCTGTTGTCAGTTAACGGGTGCACATTCAATGCTCTCCATTTGTAGCAAGTTTTGCAACAACTGTATATTTATTATTTACAAGTTAAATTACAAATAACCAACCATTTGACGATACAAGATTAAAACTTATAATCTTGTATCGTCAAATGGTTAGGTTAGACTGGTAAATTGAAATTGCTTTTAATTTAAAAGCAATTTCAATTTACTTCGTAAACCTATGTGTTATAATAAATAATAGTGACGCAGTTACAGATACAATATTGTTTATGTAACACTTCATGTTGTTTATATAATACAATACAATACACAATAAGTAACTACATACTACGCTACATGTCGTTATAACAGATTTTTCTGCGTCGCGCACCTTGACCGGAATGGCGACGCGAATAATCGGTTTTGAATAGCACAATCGCAGAAACAATCAATTGTATAGTTATTATAAACAAATTAATGCGAAATCCTTCAACGGTGCCCCATGATGGTGCTATTAGAGCGAGCGATCCTTGAGCAATATCGTTTTTATTGGAGATCGTTCGAAGCGCGCCGTCGCGCGCCCAAACGGTAATTGATTCGTCAGATACTCATTTGTTTAGATTCATGTATTAGAACAAACGTATTGTTTTGTCGTAGCTACCGTCTAGTTACAGCGTAACTATAACCATAATATTTTATTCGAGAATCGTCGAAGGAGATTTCTCTGTTAAGGATTTTTTGCTAAAACTGATCGCGTAATCACCAATGATCGCTTATCACGGAAGTTTTAGCTATTTAAAAAGTAGGCACATGCTGCCTACTTTCAAAATATCTTGGCGAGACGACCCAATGTACAGATGAGCTTTACGAAATACTGTCTAACGTTAAGGTACCTATGTAACATTGTTCACTTAGTTTAATGTTTCTTGGAAGTATGATTGGTACATACTAGCAGATACAATGTATTGAAGTAACTACCTGTAGTAATGTTTAATGCGTTCTTATCTTTGGTTTGTGTTTACACCGAGATATATCTACATATTATGTTGGTGATGGCGTGATGGACTTTTACTAGCGTTGCTAAACTATCTGTACATACTCTGAATAACTATCCGAATTCAAGAAAAGACTGGATCATTAGAAAATGCAGTAATCATAGAAATATATAGATGTTATAATATATGCGTCACTCCGCATACGTACCGTGCGACTGGTGCTTAGCAACAGTTTTAATTGTATTTTGCATTAATAAGTGTGTTAGTGCCGTAGAGAGAATGAACAAGGAACCACCGAAAGCATATATTATGAACGCTGGGCACGGCGAGCGGGTGAAGGCAGCAATAATCAGGTTAATGCCACAATTAGTTCCGAGAGCGACCACCGGCGGCGCGACGTGCGCCTCGACCGGTTCCGACACAAGTGTCTGAAAGTCCACTTCTTTTGTACCGCCGTACAATAAACACTAAGCTGTAATTTATTGGAGGTTTAAATAGAATACTCTCTAACATGTGATGCATAGGTAAATACTTTCTTTAACAAGCATCGCGGTGAGGTACCTACCTCTTGAACAATGCTGTCTGCCCACTTGAGACGTTACGATGCCAGAGATCGTTTTTTATGAGACAATCGGACGCACTAATCGGAATGTATGATATGTCAGCAGATGTGAAATTATCACAGTAAATATAACTTTAATTACTCAATAAGAAGAGTCATACTCAGCTCATAATATTGGCTCATGTAGGACTGAAAGATACGGAATCATCAGTACAGATATTTATATACCTATACCTACCTATGTCTTTGTTAGGAATGCGTGAACTCTTCATAGGATTTTGTAAAAATTACAACGCTTCCAAGCTCATATAGGACTCCAATACTGGCGTAGTACTTCTAGGCTACATGTTCATTATATCACTCGGGTAGTTTTATAAGCTATTCATATTTATTACGAAGATGCATTTAAATGTGGGGTCTTCTGAAGGAACTTTAGATTATTGTAACGATCGAATACTTTATAACTTTGTCAAGGCATTTAAATTTGGTAGGCATTGTACAATATTGAGCTCTCCATTTTCGAATACCAAATTGCATGAGACGTGAGCTAAATAGTGCCGTACCAATTAGCATGTAATTTATTTACATATGATGTCGTGAAATGTCGAGGCCAGCCTTCGGCCCATTAACGATTATTGATGTCACAATCAGGCCTGCTATCATAATTATTTAATAATGTGTGTAGCCGCGGACATATTGTTATGCTATTAGCCGTCTAAAAGTGTTGAGTGACAAATTGAGCCGCAGACCATTTAGAGGCCGTTTGGCGCACTTACAATTATATTAGTCACTTCGTGTTCGCTCATTACATGTGCCATTATTTACGTGTCGAGATACACTATGTTTTAGTGTGTTTCCTATTATTTATTTACCCTCTATTGCGGGTACACGACCCGTAGCTACAATTATTGCTTATGTAAGTAGGTACCTACCTATTGCTAAATGTACAATTAAGTTGCTTCCTACATTGTGCTCGTCTTGTGTACGAGTTACTAAGTTATTTCGGTGATAACAGTTATATTTTTACTATAGAAAACGAAATGGTTCCATATTAAGATTTACGTTTTATATTTACGAAAAAGGCGCTTTTTTAAATAATAATAATTGAATTTACAAATCTAATTTGGCGATACAAATCAACAGTAGGTAATAATTGTTCATGTAGGTATAATTCATAGCCGTCACGGAGATGTCATTTTAGTGCTGTCATCGCGAACTCTTTTTATTTCCAAAATTATTGTCCATAATTTCAGACGTATCAAATTGTTCTGAGTGCATGTAGATACACCCTCTCACTTAGTTTGTAATATTTTTGTAATAAACTAATGTTACAGGAAAAGTGTTTTAACACGTTTTACTATTACAAATGAAGAGTACCTACAATATTTTTAATAAAATATGTAGATGTAACCTCACGCTACTCAGTATTCAGTGTGGGCTCTTCTCCTCATGTGTAGGTCGTTCAATGTTGGAAAACTTTCACTATAACGAATTTATATGACATTCGATCTCGTTAGTTTCAAGAGGATATCGTTTTAACTACCATTTAGTAAAATAAACGTGGTAAGTGTCTGTACAAACTCGACGGGCGACTCACTTTCCTGTCACGGACAGTGCGTACGATACTTTAGCACAGTCTCTTGTTATTCTTAGCGTAGAATAAACACAGACAATATTTTTTTTTTATATATTAAATTTACAACATAAATAAAAATTTGCAGTTGCCAGTTTTTCTCTTCGAGTCGTAAGGTAATCCTGGTAGGCGGTAGAAGAGGGCGTGCAACCACTATGTCACTCCCGAAATGTTTCACAAGTTACTTATGTTTAGAGTCCACGGCACGGAGCAGCCAACAAATCTCAATAAGTATCGATATCGAGCGCGGCCGGAGCGGCAGCGTGCTTAATTAAGCCCGCTCTATTATTAGCAGTGATTACTTCGGCTCGTAAGGGCCCGCCACACGCGCAGCGCGCTCGGCGTTGCGTCTGCCAGCCCCGAGCGAGTCGTCTGCACTAGCCACACTTCTATTTACAACCATAACGCTATCAGATAAGCCCTTTAATGTTTCCAGCAATGAATCGAATTTTTTGTGTCAACATAATATTGAATTAAGAGACAGTGAGGCAGACCTAATAGGTCGAGTTTTAGGTAGAGTCTTAATGCATATAGGTAATGCAATATTTGATATACAAAAAGCACGATTACACTGTTATAAAGTATTTCTACTGGATTTTCCTTTTCTCTTCTATGCTTTATAGGTAGATATCTACTTAATTATTTGTGGTCTTCGTCGTCATCTCCCGTTTTGTCAGGCAACTGTTGGACACGGGTTTCCGGTCAAAGAGAGAAATAAAAGAAGCTCGGCTAACTTAGTTGTTAGAGCATGAGACTTAATCTCAGAACCGTGGACGTAATTACTACCTAGATACAATGAATGACTAATTAACTTTTTCATTAAGTTAACTAGGTGATAACTGCACATGATAGCTACATGCACACGTACCGTGTGCTCCAAGATACAGTGCAGTGGGAGTGCAGGAGTGCAGAGTGCCGGAGAGACGCCGCCGGCCGCGTGCAGTGCGCGCTCGTTACTCAGCCGACGTTAGAACAACAATGGCAGCCCGAGCCGGCGCGCGTCGAGCAAATCGACTTTACATTGCATCGTAACTACGTATTTATACACGTGTTGCCAATCAACCACGGCTACAGTTAGCGCTTAGCTTTTATTATTGAACTTTTGTACTAACTACAATACTGTACATACTGACATTTGCAATTTTAAAAAAACTACGTTGATCAGTGGAATTATGATCTTGGCTAGCATCTAGGCTACTCAGTTTTTTAAAAGGCAGCCCTACGGGGTAAGGTACGGTTGTAAACTATATAAAATTACACTTTTATGATTAGACCACTGGGCATAATATGATGAAGTTTAACATGGAGATAGTTTGAATCTTTAAAAAGGATATAAACTATTTAAAAAATGACGTGAAACAGGGGTTTTAGCATTGTATGAAATAAGAGAGATACCATAGAAATTATGCAGGAAAAAGAAAGTGTCTACTTAGAATGAGTAAGTTCCGTAAATAAGAAATGTTTATAGGTAGATTGTATGTATAAATATTTTACCATTCCATTTTTACATTCTTGCCAGGAAGATATGTCCGGTGCATGTAGATTTTTATAATTAGTCGAATTAATAGTACCTACATAGATATCGCGCGGAGTAAGTTTCAGGTAAAATAAATAAAGAATTAAACTCGAACTAATTTGAGAAAACCGAAGTTTCCAAATAAGTATATATAGCAGTCTGTAACGAATAACTGAATATGCCAGGTAGGTTACATTTTAATATACCTACCTATATTTACAGTGATAACTGCAATTGATTATAACAAATGATGAAACAACAGCGTGACAGTAATGCAACAGAAACCGGGTGATTGCAGATGGATGTACCTTGACCGGTGACACTCAACCGTTGGTCTTCTATGTACCAAGGTGACGGCGGCCGTGTCACCGGGCACGGTGCGAGGGGCGCGAAGGCGAGATGTGTCGCGAGTGTCGCGACGCCATTAAGTTGTCAAATATTTAAATTACTCGGCGGCTTCCTTCTCGCTCAAATTGAATGCGGTTTGCATTGGGAACGCCGCGCAATACCCGCGCTGCCATCTTCCAACAAACCGCAGCGAGCGTCCGTTTTGTAAGCCGTTCCAACCTCTCGGCCGACACGGCGTCGCCCGTGCTCCTCTGTCGCGCTTGCGACAGCTCCTGCGGGCCCGCCGGAGACGGTACGAGCTACAACCTTATTTCATAATACGTAGGTAAATGATTTTAAAGTTGCTACAACTTTTAGTTAAGGTAACTTGATGTAATCGTTATGGTTCATCTTTATAACAGTAGGTATTTTATTGCAACTCCAATTATTTTTAACAGTTATTATGAAATGTTGTCTTATAGTTAAGTATGTTTCTGAACTCTCAGCACATTTTATATGTTAACTACACACTATTCGTGAAACTTAGCGCAAATCGAAAGTGATATTATTTGGAAAATGCTTATTAACACAAATAAAGAATTATTGATATGTTTAATTATAGTCAAAAGTTCTTTAAATATATACATAAGTATTTCTATAACCATCAGGTGTTAATTGAATCCATAGACCCCACCAGTATTCTCCCGTCCAATTGCACTAAACGCGTCAGAGGATTCAGGAGGATTCGTCAGAGGAGAACTCGGTCAACGGTAACTAAATTCTAGTACCTATTTATTTACTGCTCAGTGGCTACTGGGAATCGTGCGAGCGACGCGTGCTTTACACGCCGGTCGTCAGTAGGCCTGTCCTTGAGATTGTACACTAAACAGTCTCTCTCAGTGACGAATGCACACAACCGATTTGATATAGATTATTGCTGTACATTTTCGTAGACTTCAATTCATTATTACGTTTACTAATATTTATCGTAAATAAATTATTAGATGTGTTTTGAGTTAACGTTATAAAGGGTCGTAAAATCGCGGATCCTATTTTTATGATTTTCATAACGCGCTGGGGCTTGACGCATGCAATCGAGGTCCCACTAGAAACATACATATTTATGCAGTTATCTAATATATCTTTTTACTACTTGTTAACATAATCATTATGGTCATTAGGTACCTACATATATATTTGACAATCAGTATTTCTGCCACTGCAGTCCGCTATTGCCGCCGCCGGCCAACGCGCGCGGCCGCGGCTAACGGCTGTGACAAGTTAGTCACGTCAAACATAATTCAATTAACTAGTGTTTGCCGAGCTTATCAATGAACGCGTTTTATCGACTGAAGAAAATCGTAGCTAACACATTGCTTATCGCGCGCGCGAAATACATGTTATATTAAATGCCATATATCGCGTACCCGTATACCGTTTACGTTGTTACAGAAAATGCCAATGTTTTCTTTAAACATTGCCAAGACAAAAATAAGATGATTCATGAAGTTTTTACTCTATTCATACGTAAGAGCAATCATAAAGAGAATTTCTCAAAATTAAAACTACGTAAGTGGGTAGGTATCTACTAATATTAACATTCAATGCAATAACTATAGATAATACAGCAAAAATTGCTAAATTAAGTGTATTATTGTTGCTGTAAGATAAGTTCATTATTAACATCAATAATAATCACAGAAAGCATGCTATTAATGAGTCCATATGTCGAATTCAATTGAAACAACTTTTGTCCGATTCAAAAGTGGATCGTTTATTGAAAGCCATTTTCTCGAACAATCGTGTCAATAAGAAAACAATTGTGCGCGCGATGTCCGCGCGGCCGTCTCGCGAACAACGCACGACAACACCTGCACGCGGCCGCATACAATTTGTACAAAGTAACGCATATTGTTCGCTGGTCTGTGAATGGAATTTTATATCGAATGGAATATGGATCGCATGTTTAATAATGAGCGAGTGAGTCGTGATGGTGTTGAATGAGATATTCTCAATTTTGGAAAGTGGAGACTTTCAAATAGCGCCTTCGGACTGGCTCCAGGCTTTTGGGAATTTGGATATTGTTGTAAAGCTTTTATTTCGCTAAAAAATTAATGTTCCGTACACCGCAACGGGAAACGAATATTCATTATGATGAGTATATTTTGACTCAAAATAAATAATAATACCTGCAAAGCTACTTTCGATTTTCGAATTTAATTACAAAGCACTACTGTCGTTCTTTTGAAAAAAACAAGAATTTTTCATTTGTATTGCCGCAAGACTTGTTATATTCTTTGTATATTCAGTGTTATATTCTTAATACATAAAGGGAAAACTTTGAATTTTTCTTTAAAGAAGAATAATATTCTTAGGCATATTGCGTATACGCAGATGTTTGAGTTATGGCCTAGAGGTGATAAGAGTTAACTGTTGAGTTAAATAAAACTTTCTTTGTTTACATTCTTATTGTTTTTGTCACCATACAATAGTCTAATAGTACTACACCCCTCTGCCTATTCCTCCGGGGATTACAGGCGTGATGTTACGTACCTATATGTGACATGCCGGGATGGTAGATATTGTACATAGCCGCCCTAAGTTTCAAGTAAGTACATAATTAGAAGCAGGTAGATACCGTTTCTATCTATCTAAACCAATGATACTCGAGCCGGCCCGACGCGACGCTCGCCACACCACTTCGGG
>DWME01010327.1:0-10294 GCA_018244795.1 Parelbella ahira ahira
GAGCGTAGGACGCCCTCCAGCTAGGTGGAGTGACGATATACGCAGAGTGGCTGGCAGTGGTTGGATGCGAACAGCTAAAGATCGAGCTCAATGACCTGCCATTGGAGAGGCCTATGTCAAGAGAGGCTCATAATGAATGAAATGAATGAATGAAATGAACGATAGGATATTCATGGGTCGCAATCGTATAAGTCCAAATGATATAATGACAATGACATTTTATGTCTTGTACAATAACAAAGTTTCTGTACATTTCGAAACAGCCCTACGTGCACCAACATGTATACTTTGGTCATGTACCGTAAATAAAACGCGTTCCTTTTCGTTCCAAATATTTAACCACTATTTCATGATTGCATCATACTTGCATGAATTATTAGCTTAGTTAAATAAACCAATAGTCATTCTTTAAAATAAGATTCACAAGCCCACCTTCAACTCGATTTTAAATGTGATTCAGACGCTATCGTAAAATATTTCAACATCCAAATGACATGAGCATTATAAGGTCATTAGCAGCCGTCTCCGCTGAGTTAAGGTTGTGTATTCTTCGTAATAGACTTTATATATGAACGGGCGTTTAATTAGACGATAGCGCACATCGCACTGTGTCACGAAGCAAATGAGACGAAGGAAGTCGTTACTTCCTTGAATATGTCTCAGATGGAGCATATGGCGTGCGAATTGCGAAACATGTGAGCGGCGGGAGAAATTTAACGGACGTGGGACAGAAATAAAGCGTGTGATAATTCCTTTGTGGTGTCTGAGGATGGCTGAGTACCATGACTGTTGATACGATGATCTACTATCGAGCTGCATGAAGTATGTCCCAAACTTTCTTCGATCATAAGACGAGGCCAGAGTCAAGCAAGATGTCTTACATACGTAATATATAGTAAATAGCGAATGATGTAGCATACGTACTCTCGTGTGAGAGTTACTGGGACGCACAGACAAACTTCCGAAACTCATAAAAATCCGAAAAAAGTGAAACTCCAAATAAGTTATAGGTATATTATAATAACGAAATATAGCATTGGCTACATTTTTGGTACCTGTCAAGATTTTTCGTAGCCGGCGAGACAGCCTAGCCCTTTCCTAGAAAAGTATATGATTGTATCAAAATATTGATCGGAACGTACGACCTCGTCTGAGCGTCAGGAAGCTGGTTGCTTCCGAGCGGAAGTGCTGGAGACGGAAGACGACGTCATTTCCTATCGACCTCAACGCCGCCTGTGCATACTAGCCAGCGGTGCCTGCGGGCTTTATAATTTTAATGACATCTTTGAGGAACTTAATATGTATTTGATTTGTTGTGAGGAAGCGTTATGTCCACACGTTTCAATAATTTTGTTATTTTTGTCGATATTAGTTACGTGGTCAACATTTACCCTCTGATAAACTACTGGTTTATAATGCATCCTCCCACTCTGGGGGTTTTAGGTTCAATTCTGCTGCTCATTTCTGTCTTACAAATTATTTATTTTATATTATTAGCTGTAACGATGAACGATGCTGAACGATGTCATGAGGAATGTTCTCTAAAGCGTGCAAAGTTATCTGTCCTGCATTTGCTCAACGTAACGCATTATGATTCTATTCTAACAACTCTTATAATTAGAATTAACCCGTGTCAAAAAATGAAACGATAAAAGGGTTGATGATGATGGTCATTATATCTTCTGTATATTTACCGACACTCTTACATCCATTAAACCTCTCAATCTTTCTGATTCTTAGAGCAGGTTATTTAAAAATAGTTTTCAGCTTATATATTTATATAAGATCGGTATATAAGGTGCCAAACATATATACATATACAAATATTTGACACCTGGTACACTCTGCCTACTTCGTAAGAGATTTAGCGAGATGTCATAGTAACATTTACCTTATCATAGGTACTCATCCTTTAGGATGGTTCAATTGTCACTAAATAAAAGTAGGTAATATAATGACCGTTGAGGGAGTCAAATGTCACCGAAAACCGCCGGAGTCTGTGAAAAAAGTAGTGAATATGAAAGAAGAACGTTAGATCGGTAAACATAAAGTTATTTGGCACTCGGGGCTTCCTGCCTATCTCGTAAGGAATCTGGCGTGACAATATAAATGTAATTAAAATAGTTCCTACTATTAGTAGGAAATACCATGGATAAACGTGCACCCTTTGTTGGCTTGCTACATTTGAATTTACAATCAAAAGGAAGTGTTCTTACTCTCTTCCGTCTCCACACTTCCTGCAGATAACAACTGGTATTGCAACATTCCGTAACTACAGCCAACTTCAATATACATCTATACGTGTAAATAAAATTAAAGTGTCTGTTTTTAATATCAAAATAGTACCTTTTAGTGAATGCATGTCAGATGCATACGGTAAATATAAAAAAATGCAATTGTGAAAATTTTTGTCTGTCTGTCGGTTGGTTCCAGGTAATCACGGAAAGGACTGAGCCAACTTCGACGGCACTTTTATTGGAAGATAACTGATCTGAAGAGGAATAATTTAGGCTATTTTGATTTTAGGAAAAAATTTGGGGTTCCGTAATTTAATTTTTAAATGTATAACATGCAACAGGCTTACGCGAACGACGTCCAGAGTACAGCTGATAATATATATACATATGTAGAATGTGCATATATGGATGGACTGAATTATTATCGATGGATCGGATTAGTATGGATTATTTTATCACGTACTCATCCGGCCATTTGATTCCAAGCTATGTAGAGCAAGCTATGTAGAGTAACATAGTAGTGAGCCAGACAGCTGAAACAACATGTATACATGTATGTACATACACATATATATATTCACTTAAATTTTTTTTTTTTACACCTAGACACAGATCAAATACTTGCTGTGTTCATAAGACAAATATGTGTTTTTTCTAATAACGAATCCAACTCCCGACCCCTGACTACCCAGTCAGATTCACTAACCATTGAACCAAAGGGTCAGTAGTAGGTATACCAGATACACCAGGCGATTTATGAATAGAAGCAATGTTTATACATTGTGCAGTTAAAAATGAGTGAAGCGAATGCATTTTATCAATTTACATAATAATACGCTCGTATTTTGTGTAGATATGTAGTAGATGCGATATTTTTTATGAGTTTCTCATTAATGTAATGAGGTATAGTTACTCAATCTACTGCATTAATAAGTAGCCACTAACCGGGCGACGAACTTTTTGTCATGATGGCTATTATCATCGTTAGCTTTTCTCAGTCCACTGTAGGCCTAACCAAAGGCGGTATTTCCCTTTAATCCCCACGTTGGTCAGGCGAAACTTCCAACAAACAATGTAATTAATGAGTAAATCTCAACGCGATAAAGTGCTTACAAGGTAGACGTGCAGAGACCAACATAACGAAAACTCTTTAAGTTACAACACACCGTGCTCTAAGTACGTCCATAACGTCATAAACTTTAATTATGCAACTTGCGTCATTACACACGACTTTGTAGCTCAGTCAACATCACGAACCGCCTCCACAGTTGTCCTTCTATAAAGTTTCACGTCAATGAGTAAAATAAAACGCAATGCTGCTTGCCTAAGCATTTCGTGGAAAAACACCGCATCGAGATGCAAATAGTTTGGTAACTAACTCGCGGTTATTAGTTGGCCAGTCTGGACTGCGCTTAAGTGTCTGTATTGACGGTGAGAGTAAGTAACTTACTGTGTATATTCAATGCTGTCTAGGTATGGTCAGACTCTTCTTAGGTTGGTATGGCGCCATCGATGAATATGGAACTAATGTTTATTTTATGGTCGCTGACTTTGTGGCTGTAGTGGAGTATCGTGATAAGGGCCAGAGGCGGGTCCGGCGTGGGCTCGCAGAACGAGTGCGACCGGTCCCCAGGTGCCCTGTGGTAATCAGGGCTCTACTCTATTATACTTTATATTAATTACACTCTACTCAACTATTCACCGTTTCTTGTAAGTCGGGGCCGGCCCGTGACAGTTTAATGTGGAATGTTGACGTAAATGTTAAAATGCACATCTGGATGGTAAGAGGAGAGAAATATCAAAGTAAACGGTAGGAGTTTCATTAGGACCTAGATAGCTCTGGATAATTATTCACTTGATATACGTTTTCACACAAGATTCTTAATTAAATGATAATTGTACCGGCTATGTACATGATATTTTTATAAATGTTTTCACATTTGCTGTGTTTTAAAATTAAAAATATGTCATTGATAATACCGCGATAACTCATTAATACCCCGGATAACTGTCTGTTACACATTTAAAGCTGATAAAAATCCATTCCTGTCTAAAGGTTGTTAAAGGGTTAAGTAATATTGAATTTGCAGTGGGGTTTGTGCACAACTCTCTACTATTTTCGAGAATAGTTTCCATTCGTTTTTATATATATTTTTCCTGCCATCATTTCCATAGTACGTTTGTGGTACATACAACAATGTTTGTGATTAGGTATGTGTTCCGTGACTAATGTGATGTGAGCACGTCTGTGATACTTCAGCAGTAATAAAAACCTAACATCACGCCTGTAATCCCCGAAGGGCGAGGCAGAGGGGTGTACTACACCCCGACGTTTCACCAGTGATATTAAATGTTAATATGATTTGTTGCTCTGCACTATAGAAATACTTTATAATTATTTGCAAGGGCGTTTCGGCACAGTTCTCGTTGGACGATAATATGGTAACCACAATAATAGCAACCGTGTCGGAACGGAGAAAAAATGTATCCTCTGATTAAAGCCGGGATACCAGGGTGTCGTAAACAGCAACTAAATCCGGTGCTTGCTGATGGTTACATGCCCTGGCCGCCTACTATAAGCCATGCTCTGCTATTCTTCTATGTCCAACAGTAGAGTTAGATAGGCCGAAGATGATGATGATGCATAATGAGAGCTAACCATAATTATTTATTATCATTAAACAAGGCGGAACACTGTTCTGTAATACAAAGTTAAGTATGCTTGAATTGGGCTGTTTTGTTTTAAAAAAGGTAGATCCCAGATTTGAATGAGCAATCGATGAAATTAATCAAGAACCCATTAAATAATAAAAATAATGACAAACCATATAGAAAAAATTGACAATGAAAATCACAGCAATGATGAGTTTAGGAGTGTTGTACAAAATATGCCTTGTGTTGGGATAATAGAATAGTGACGTACGTAATGATAGAATCATTCACGTCAATATATGTAAGCGCAAAGTTCCAAGAACATAGATGATATAGAAATGACATAGGTATCTACCAATATCGCTTGAATACATTGGAACAATAAAAATTTAATATTTCCTATATTTGGCGATCTTAATGTACAGCGTCCTTGACATTGTAACTGATGAAATCAAAACACGCAATCTCGCAAATAAACTGTCCCTGAAAAGAAACAGTATGTTCAGCAGTATGAGCGCCCAAGCACCATCCACAGACACGTGTGCCACCTTTATATTATCATTTCTATATAAATAAATTATATGCAAATAAGTTAATCGTTGAATATACATACATGTGTACTGTGAATGTTATGCACGTTGAGTATTATATAAGCCGTAAGCATTGAATCACACGATATGTTTCTGCATAACAATACGCTTAATTATTTACGGTACTAGATGAAGTGGGAAACATGAGTCGCTCTAAGAAAATCACAATCTAAGTCCGCGTGCGCGTCGATAAATAATTTTCTGAAAAAGTTGACGCAAGCTTCTGGGAATCGTGCAAGAAAATAACGCACCGTGCGAAATTATAACACGATATATGCTCACGTCACTGCTCAGGTTTCTGACTTCGTAAAATATAATATCGTATTCTTTATTGTATATTTATTTTGCCACACACACTTTATGGCATGTTATGTCTTAGATCCCATGGCGAGTGTTTCGGTGTGATTTTAATATGAGATGTAAAACGGAAAGAAGACTAAATCGTTAACGACTGTTGACTCCAACCACTTTTAGATCCCACTGCTGGGCAGTGGTCTTCTACATTTCAATTACAAGAAAACTGAAGGATAATATGTAATTTACACCTATGAACACATTAACTAACGAGCACTAATCTGATTACTAAGCGAGCACTAATCTAATTACATTCGCGCTTGCACTAAATATTATCAACATGGGGACAGGTGAAATCCAAGACCCAGTGTAAGCAAAACAAATGTGTATAAATATTAAAAATTTAATGTGAAAAATACGAAAACGTAACATTTAAAATACTGGATGTTCAGTACACGGGGGCTTCGGGGTTATTCCAATAACGTATATAACACATTTGATACCGATTGTTACTAGTTTACAATAACGAGTATATGAATGTTAGAAGAAAACTTAGGTATACGTATAAGCTGTCAAAGCGGTAAAATCGCACAGGATTTTTTCACCGGCTTCTTTCATACATGTTTTACTTTTCTCGTCGCTAGGTGTCACCACTAATATCGATCGTAGACACTGGATAATGCCTTTAATTTGGAGCATCATAGTGTACGTTGTACGGCAATACTGCACGGTATTTCCCCTATTTGGCGACTTCTTGTACATTACATACAGATAACTACGGATGTTCCTCCGTCGCGCGTCACTGGTAGCTTCTAAGAAATCTAACAGTAATTTGAGGTATGATTTCAAAAAGTATTTATATGTGTTAAATATCATTTGGTGTAACCGTGAAAAATAATAAGATGAGGAAACCTGCACAACTTCAAGTGTTCTGTTACGTTCTCTATATCGAGTGCGTTTTGCTAATCCGCACTTAGCCAGCGTGGTAGACTATAGTTGACTCTTTCCTAAAATCACGGAACATTGCAAATTCACATTAAATTATACATTTCGTCAAAATTATTTTCGATATATATTACTCGTTACTATACAAGCCAGATCGATTTCGAGACCTGCATATGTTTTATCAACAAACATGCTCAATCTACGGTTTCAGTCTGATAGGCAGCAGGGTGAATGACATAATTTTCATGTAATTTCACCTGTTGTTATATACTAGGTATTACATATAATATCATTGTCCGTACAATTTCAAATTTAATGTCAGGTATCCATTGGTTGCATCATTAATGTTGCCTCTTTTCACAAGCGGCGGTAACCATTTGCTATCAGTTACATGTTTTATCATCATCATCCTCATCATGATCATCGTCATCACCATTATCAACCTTTTCAACTTCCCAATGTTGACGTCAGCTCTCCTCTCAGAATGAGAAGGACTGCAGTCAAAATTAAGGGTTATTTATAAGTTTATCAACATTTAAATGCAAAGTAAGTTTGGTTTTCTTTTGGATTACTTTTTGTATGCTTTACATAGAAACACATCTTCAGCAAGCATGCAGGAATGCGCAAATTATCAGTCTTTTAATAGCTGTGCGCACATAAGTGAACGCTGAGATAAAATAAGAAACAATTCACGGTAAAGAGCGAGTGTTTCCTTATTCAGTGCTTGTGGACAATTGTAGTTAATATATTAATAGTACAAATATGCAGCAAGCAGCGATTGTAAGTGGAACCGTAAACAAATTCGTAAAACATATCGTAGGCGGATAGGTATTAGTTCCAGCAGTTTGTTAACAGTTACCTATAAATACTTTGTAGGATTACAATCTGTTTCGTTTATCTGCATGGCGACGTCAGCTCGCTATGCGTGCTCAATCTCTCTTAGGTAACTGGAGACCTGAATTTGTGCCCTTGTTGTTTGCGGTGTATTGCCTACCTTATCACTAGGCTTCGTTTTACCTTGCATAATCACGATAGATAGTCTAAACAACATTGCGGCTTACTGAAGTCATTACTTAAACATTTTACAAGCGATTGTGTTACAACGATTTCGTCATTGTGTAATTACATTTATTATTTGCATTTCGTAATTCGATATTAGTTGTCTCAAATTCCAAATTCGTTCGACAAAGTAATAAGTAGTATTCAAATCATTTAAAAGTTTGTTCAAATACTTGACAATGTATGTACCTATATTAACTTGAATAATTCTAGGATACGAGTGCCGAGGGAGACCTAGAATCGCCTATCTTGAGCAAATATGGCTATTGGGAGTGGCAGAAGTCTACGAAATCGATGAGTGTGTATGAAGAGAATGAGGAATTCAGAAGAGACAAAAATCTATTTGGCACTTGTTGCCTGCCCAATAGCGCATAGACGATGCGAGAAGCTATGCTTTGTGATCCCCAACGTGAAGTACCCGAGTGCTCATTAGGGTAGGCCTGAGACAAGCTTATGATGCTACTGATTATATATTAAAAATAAAAACGTAATGTATTTTTTTTTTTTGCTTCGAAAATTTTTCATTTTCTCGAGTTTTTCAAATTATGAAGATTTTTCAAAACGATTGAGTTTTATACATTTTTTTAAGACAACAAAGCATTTTTAAATAATGTAGCGATAAATTACAGAACAAGATACCGGTACCTACTTAGAGGATTATTCCTCAAATAAATATGATTGAGACCAAAGAAGGTTTTACATCAGTTACGTCTAGGTTTATCATTGACATTGTATTTTAAAGCAAAACAGTAAGTAGTAAAAAATGCGGAATATTGCAAAAAAAATTATAACAAGTTCGTAGACTGAGTTCATTAGTGCGAATACTCATTCTGTTAGCTTTACAACGCACACTAAATACACATGAACGTTTTCCGTTAGCAAATAAAATGGCCGATGTACATAAATAACGAGTGGTATTTTATTAGACGGCAACCAACTTTGTCTGCCAGTCACGTCTGTTGCCACGGTACGTCAGCGGAGAGCGCACACTCGTACATACAGCGATAGTTTTGTAAGACGATGGGACGTGAGTTACAAGGTGTTACATCGTTGACGTAACTGCTACCTGTAATGAGGACAAAGTCAAGGTTCTATAAATTTCACTTTGTGTCTAAGGGGGAAAACCAGTTCGGAATAATACCCTCCTCACTCACATAAACGCGGATACAAATGGTACAGCGAAAGTGACAAAGACAGAATACATACAAGTAATAAACAGCATTAGCCGACCGATGACGTCCGAACCGGATAATAAAAATACTACCGGCTACTAAATCAATACGGAACGAGCAAAGGAGATAAAAATACACGCGATCCAAGAGCGGAGGTATCTAAGTAAGGCTCGAGAATACATTTCCCACAATAAACGCCTAAAAAGGAACTAAATAAAAAACGTCAGCGAGTCTGCGTTGAAGTTTTACGTATACCGTATCTATATAAAAAAATAATAACTATACATAATAAGAAAATAGCAGTATTAACACAAAAATACTTGTCTGTTTCTTCCTCCGTTTTCGGTTGCGAAATTGTGTCTAATTAATATTAACACTAGTTTTCAAGCTACGAATATTTGAGCAAATATCAATGTTAATGAAATCGTAACAATAGTTACACTAATTGTTCCATCTCACGCGGATGTACCGCTTATAGCACAATAACTCAAATCCACCGAGCCACTGGCTTGGGCTACGTTGCCCTCCGTACGCCACCTAATATGATAAGATCAGTAACACGCGTTGCGTAATGTACCTGCGAAGAAGAATACCTAGCAGGCATGTCGGAACAGCACCAAGCCAAATTTGTCCATATTACGATTGCCAATAAGGTCATTATTGTGTAGCGTGAAATATTCATATGTACCTACCTGACCGTAACTATGTGTGATTGCCCATACACGGGGATGCATTTTAACGTGTAAGTGCCGTAATTGTTTACATATCTACGAGAAGGTTTATTGACGCAACTTCGCTCGATTTGTTCGCTCCATAAAGGTTTTATATACTTATTAAATTATTCATTAAAACTTAAAATTTTCTGTGGTCAGAAAGTGACAATTTGTCTGTAATAAATAAAATGTCAATTAAAGATTAACAGTACCTAAACCTTAACAGTGATTTCAATTTAAGGACCAAGTTGCATATGAAAAGATAACGAACATTTTATTCCCCCAGCTTAATTTTTAAGACGATGTGTTTCAATTTATTGTATAACTAATTAAAACACTAATATATTGCGTAATAAATTAAAATACATCGTCTCATATCTGATAAAATACATCGTCATCTCATAATCTGTCTCGTTGGTCGAGTGGTTGCAAGCGCAACTGCTGATCGGGAGGTCCTGGGTTCAAATCTCGCGTCGAGTACTATTGGATTTTTCTAATTTAGGATTTCTAGTAGTGACTCGGAGCTTGGAATTGTGCCCGATGTATGGCAATAGGCTCACCATCTATTTCATGGGACTTAAACGTAACAGGTGAAACGTGGGAGTGTACTACACTCCTCTGCCTATCCCTTC
>DWME01010328.1:0-10292 GCA_018244795.1 Parelbella ahira ahira
TCTCATATTGAGAGGGTTAAGGCCATAGTCTGCCACGCTGGCCAAGTGCGGGTTGGCAGACTTCACACACCATAGAATTATTATTTTTATTTGTAAATTCTAAAGTGTGCAGGTTTCCTCACGATGCTTTCCTTCACCGTTAACAAGTGATATTTAAAATTAAAACGCACTTTTGTAAAGAGGTGCGCACCATGGATTTGAACCCAGCAGCACCCCCGGAGTGAGAGTGAAAATAATTATTAATACTTGCGCAGAAGAGAAGAACTGATAAAAACTAAATCTTTGAACAATTTCCGTTACAAATTCATCAAATAAATTAATAAATAAAACCCGTTTAATAACACAAACCATTTACTCATAAGGTTCATACTGTCAACGTCAGACGTATATAGTCCGTGATCTAAGAGAGGCACAGAGAAGAGATTTATAGAGGTATACACTTTGACACAAGAACCTCGATAACGTTTGAACTTATAATTTAATGAATTACGGTCGACTTTCGACGATTGCTACACGACCAGTATAAATCAATCTCTCTAAATGATTAAGTCCAACCTTTTGTAACCTAAAGGGCCCAGTAATATTTTAAAATCTCGTAGCACATTATAAAAAACATTACCGTATATAAGTTATAAAGGTCCATTGGTATATTGAAATGGTTTTAAATGCATCGTGAAAAACGAAACAGGGATCTATTTTCGGTTTCAGACGTCGAACGTCGAATATTCAAAGTTTATCGGTCAAAATATCCAACGGTTGCGATATTAAAATTTCCTAACCTTCGATCTGTAAGTTATGTCAACGATATTGGTATCACGCCTGCCGCGAATCTGCAGTTATCAAAAGAACGAAATTTCAGCGCTTTTTCTAAAGACCATCTAAGGTAATTTCTCAAGTTGGAGAACGCGGATAGAACGGGGCTCTAATCATTCGCTATTTGCAACTCGTGGAATAGCAGTTCAGTGTAGTCACAAGTTGCCATGTATTACTGGGAGAGATAGAAATTAGGGTTATTCGGTCGCGATTAACAATAGCTGTCTTTGGCTAAATCTGTGTTTGACATAAAACGATTTTGACCGGGTTTTTCCGTTTCACTACCAATATTTAAACCCAACAAGCATACATTAGTTTGCAAAAGGCTGAAAATAGGTTGTTAAGCTTATGACTACGTAATAAAGAATAGTAACCGTCTGTGAAAGATACTAATTTATTCCAATTGGGTACTAACCAATAACTGGGCTAATGTGCACTGACACTCCTATTGCTAACGTCCTAATAATACAAACCAGCACTAACAGTTCTTTCTAAGCCCACGATTCTGTTTGAAATTAGTTACATTCTACGTCTGTAGAGATAAATAAACCTTCGTTTGCCAGCAGTAATTAAATAGGAGATTGACAAGATGATTCCATTTTCAAAGTGAGGGTTAATTCGAACGATTCTACAACTACTAACTTTAAAAATGTCATTCCTGTATTCGGACACGAACGCTGGATAAAGAATTCCATTCCAATTTCGTGAAACAGTAAATACTCGGATTCAAAAATTTAATAAAAGATCAAATTGTTGGCAACTCGCCTCGGTAGCGCGACGCAAAATTTGCAAGATATAAGTTACCAACTATTGCCGGTGGCAGGTGGTTGCTATCGGCGATATTTTTCACTATTTCCAATATGACTTGTAAATTTAATGTACCTACCAGTGTACGATTTAGGTGTTTTGTTCTAGAATTTAACGTGGTAAAACGAATATGATGTTAGTTGTAACCCCCCCTACGGCAAGTACATCATTATATTTTATCGTTGAATTAATTTACCATGAGCTAACAAAAACTTTTGGCGAAACTATACATTAAAAACAGGTGCCGTTTGTAATAACACAGTGAAAGTACTACATTATAATGGCTCTGGTACGTTTTCAAACGTCTGATAATCATATTACCTTAAGCTTTATTATTACTATTTCCAAGTCGAAAAATGTTGTGTACATAGAGAAAAATCAAAAATACTTGGACCGTAAATGCTATTTATCCTGTATTATTTAATCGATATAGTAAATTACAAATTTGTAGAACGAGACCTTACTCTCCACTTAGCGCGTAACTGAATTATCATTGCTGTTTATCTCGACGAACAATTTTAATTTAAGATCATAAAAAGTCAATGAATATCCAACTTCCGCGCCCCGGTAAGGTTGTAACAATCTATCTTCTTCAAATCCATTTATCCTTTCTATATATTAACCCTTTTCGCTATAACCCGTAACATTCATCTCAATGACTCTCCCTTTATTCATTGATGGCACAATAAATCCCTTTGTTAGGTGCCACCGCCGGTAATGACGAAACAATGTTTTTGATTGATGGCACTTTCACTGCAATTCGTTGTCCATTTAACGAGTTTAGGATACTGTCCAGTTTATTTATCTACGATACTAAAATGTTACACTGAACTAAACTAAAAGGCTAAAACTATAAATGGATAGAACTGATGGCAAGTGTCACTCATGTACATATGTATGTGTATGTCTTTCTACACTCAACCTTGGCCGTTGGCAGCCGAGCGTGGCTCACGACTACTGATTTTCAGTGACAAAACTTAATAAAAAAATAATACATAAAAAAGTCTTCATAACAAGAAACAGCGGCAGTGCCGTACAGAAAATATGTATAGATAAAATAATTCATAATTTGAAGGTATCAAACTGAACGAGGAAATTTAAAGTACATATCGAAACTTCCCTATATAACGCCACGAGCGTTAATCCATCCCCAGAGCGTACTGCACCCCGATTGGTAAACATTAAGGATAGCTTGTAATGTCCATACCCAAATACATATATAACAGATTGGCGAGAAATATACAATACGACAAAAATATTTGCGGCCGTTATGAAATAAACGCAAAACCTAGTTCCAAACGTACAGCATACTAATTTAGTGAACTAACCGCGCGAAGAGACATCATGTATAAAATATGACACGACAGATGGAGAGCAAACGTGGCGAGCAAAGTGATCCCTAAGGATAACCTCTATGAGATTCATACATTTCTTCAATTATTCTCTTTAATTTAAGCGAGCTACGTATGCCAGTAGAAGCCGTAGCTATGGATACAATTAAGAATATTCGCAATGAGACGCGGTGCCTCGCGGTTCAGAGTTCCATAGGCAGTTCATCGTACAAATTATAGCAGTACAAGTAATGTCAAGTCTATCCTAAATCAATTTTGATGTTAGTTTAATATATATTCACCTACTGTGTTAATTACTAACTTTTGATTTGCGCACAAAAATTACACATTATACCCACCTATTTTGTCTTTTCCAAGTAATAATACCAGATCTTCTATACAATGAGACCCACGACATAACAACCGTATAAAATGATGCCAAAATTGAAATGTATGAGTTTTTTATCTAATTTCTTGATATTACTTTACTATTACATTGAACTACTTATTATGAGATTATTTAAGTGTACTTTTTGATGAATAAACAGACAACTGATATCATTATTTTATTATACAGTGTATTAGTGCAAGATGGCTGGAATCAGCAAAACATTCGAATTTAACAATTACAGTTGGAAAGCCAGCTGGAAATCAGATTATTATAGAGAAACATCATTAGTAGCGGCCGGTGTTCACGCATCATCCATTTGTATCATGGCCTTACAAATAAACCACATAACCTCAGCAGAGAAACAACGCCGCGAAGCACCGGTCCGAATACAAATTTCAGTTGAGTTATATACCAAAGTAAAGAGTATTTTCGGTAGAAGCTGTGTAATTGAATAAAATAAAAAAAACGTAACATCTCCGCTGTAATCCCCGAAGGCATAGGTAGACAAGTAGTACTCTGCCACGTTTCACCAGTTAAAGTAATAAAGTTAACAAAGTACAGACTTGTAAATTAAAATATTCTATTAGAAGTAAATAACATAGGATCATTTGGAATTCTTACTTGTGTTAACCATCATAAACGTTACTCGTCAAACTACATTTATTTTAATAGCTCATCTTTCTATTTTATATTTACGATAATAAATGATGCACTTTTAGTATCATTTACCGTTTTTTCCTAATGCCAAAAACCAAAACTTTGTTCAATCTCGCGTGCGAAATATTTATTTTCTTTATGATTTTATTGCATTTTTTGCACAGTGTTATAATGTACTGAGAAACTCTAGTTCAGATCTAAATTGCTATGTCTAGAACACGTGTAGGTGAATTATGTCATCCAATTTCAGGCAACCGTCACTCAGGAGACGTGTCAATACAGCCGTGATTGCTATATCAGTCTGCAATGACAGTATGGCAAGATGTATATGTAACAAATGCAATCAGCTATTCTGCATTCATATGAATAATAATAGTCTAGTAGTTATGGACATCGCCGTAAGAGTAATATAAAATAACTCAAGTTATTTCACATTAAATTGTTGTTTTGTTTTGTTTCTTCCAAAAAACAATTCTCGATCCTTTAACGACTTCTTGTCGCGTTGGATCAAAGAGCGTTTATTAAACACCTCCCGTGCTCCTTTTCAAATGTTCTGCTCGGCTAAATTGTGGTTTGAGAATAGGCTTTCCTCAGGTGTGAGAGAGACTTAATGCAATTTCCTGTTTTCTAAAAGCACTACAACCACTTCGCGTAGTAAAAGAAAAGCGAATGTCGAGTCCTTGACTTAACGTGTGACGTATGTTTCGTGTAAAAATTGTCGGTTGTCAGGTGTATTGAAGGGGGTAAATATCTTTCTTGAATCCTCCCATTTACAAGAAAACTCTTTTAGATCCCGCTGCTGAAAAAGGATTATTAAAAAAAATACTGCAGAATTTGTAAAATACTGCAGATACGAAACAGAAGCCAATCTGTCTGATGCTTTCAAATGATTTAATTTCCTTTATAGAAGCTTAGCAACAATTAACTAAGACGAACAACTGCAACTGACTGTGCAACGTGATCTGCAAAGCATGACAACGTTTGGAAAAGCTTGCATCCAGCGTTCACCCGTCTTGACGCCAAACGCGTCCGACATTTCTGAATATCACAGTTCGCTTGCAAACTCCAAGAGCGTCAACACTTTCAGCGCTTCGGACTAAATATAAATCTTATTAAACGAACATCTTAACGTCACGAGACATGAAACGTAATAACATTTATCAAAAGGTCAAATCTGTTTCATATGTTGTTTATAATAAGGCATGTTAAGAAATTCGTTGCAATTGAAGTTTCTTGTCGTCTTTGCCCAAATTCAATTACCGCCAGATTGGGAACACCCTCCATAACCTTTAAAATCTACGTCAGTGAATGCAGAGCTACCAGTTGTAAAAACATTGCTCCGTCCCAACTAGATGCATCGTTAAGATAAAAGTTAAAATGGCTTTTGTATAAGTAGCAACGCTCCGCGTACACATACCTGTGTGACTGTATGTAAATCCTAATTTCACATCAGTAATTTTTAATCTGTTCTATCATCACACTCCTATCATTCTATTTTAAAATCTCTATTCCACACTTTATCACTAAGATCTACCATTAAAACCATTATCCAATTGCTAATAACACTAAGACGAGTAAGTTTTACAATTGATTAAAATTGGCCCGAAACGACGGCTTTAAACCTTAAAATATAAAACAAATAAATATAAGAGTTGCATACAAATGACTACAATATATTATGCTTTTAACGTCAAACTCTAAACCAGGAGATTCAACGCTTAAAAGGGCTTACAAGTGTCCGTTTGGAGGTTCTGAGACGTAAAAATATAACCATTTCGGTTAAGAATTTAATACTATCCATCTTGTTCTGTCGTTCCTTGGGCCGTTGCCAGGGCACGAAGTGGAGACGGATCGAGCTACAAAATTTCTAAATGTCGTACAATTTCCGTGGCACTTAGAAGGCTCGATCTTTCTTTTATCGTACCCTGTTTCCTGCTTTCTATTTCGAAGCGTTTTATTGAAGATCTCTGAAAAATTGCTAGAAATAAAAAGTCTTTATTCCTTTACTGGGCCAGTGTTTTTAAATTTCATTCTTTATTTTATATGGGATAAATACATGCGTATATTTTAGAAATACTCGTATTCATACATTCCTTATAAATGAAAAAGTATAGAGAGTGTCATCACTTTGACCGTGTTCTAACATATATTGGTAGATGTATACCTAGTCGTACATACCCCACCTCATTGAAATAATTTTACCGTCGAAGCCGCTAACAAGGTTTGGCGGCTGTTACCTACAGATAACAGGAATCCACTGCTTATCCCTTATAAGTATGGTCACACATGAATACGTGTCATTCAAATAAACAGCTGTCAAACTTCCGTTTAGCTGTGTTGACAACTCTGAATATAACAGACATGTCTATGTCATGATATGGAATACTAAATACAAATAAATTCTATTTTTAAATTAAATGAATTCCAAATAAATTCAAATGAGAGAGATAATGAAATAAATTCTATTTTGATTGAAAAACGAGCAAATAATATAGATTTAATAAATAGCAATATATCTAGGATTAAATTGGTGTAATATTTATTGCATCAAATACATATAAGATATATCCATTGTTTATGTTTGGATGTTGCATATCCATTTGTTTTAAAATAACCCCCATTTTTTTCATTGAATCAGTTCCATTTTTAAAATTCGCGCCACTAAGGACATAAATCATAATGATTATAATCGATGTGAAAGACCGCACAACACAAAACTACCATTACGATTATAACGCTGCGCTTGGAATGATAGCATTGAGCCAACAAGACATTTGTAAAGCAAGACATTTACTAAAGCTCCCTTTGACCTGAGTAGTGCAATATTGATGCTACATGACCGAGCTACCGTCATGTAGAGACGCATGTATTCCATGTATGAAACATGTCTCTATAGAATTAGAACATATACATAAATGTACATACATTAAAGCCATCTAAACTGTGACAGATTGACGTTAATGTGTTTGGCGCACTACCAAGCAGCTATATAACATGAATATGGAGAGAAATTATTAAGTCGCTCAGACAATAAATTTATAGAGTTCCGTAGCCATCAACAACCAAGGATATATTGTTCACACGTACAGTTTAAGGTCTGCAATAAAACGTAAACAGGGATAGTACATCGGTCGCTCGTGAACAATTGGTTCGCTGCCACCCGTTGATAAGTCATTGGCGACCCGAAACGTAGGCTCCCGGGATCTATTCCGCAGTTTTGATAGGATAAAACCAACAAATTTCAAAACTATAGAACTATAGAATGGTAGAAATTGAGAGGTGAATTAGTGGGAGTATAAATGGAATGGAATAATACTCGGTCTTGAAATATCTCTAGGAAGTCATTAGTCGCTATCAATCTGCTGAAAATGTAGCTCTTACCTGTAATTACGGTGACGGAAAATACCGTGAGAAAACCTGCACATCTTAGAGTTTGCCATAACATCTTTTAAGGCGTACAAAGTCTATCAAGCCGCACTTGGTCAGAGTTGCAGATGATCTTAACCCTTTTCAATCTTAGAGGAGACCTGCTTTCAATAGTCGATACAAGGGCCGAAAAAAAATAAAGAACACATTTCTACACGTCAGTCAAAGCAACAATATGAGCTTACTGCTAATACTGCTTACTGTACATTCCTTTATAGTCTTCATTTTGAATATTTTGTTTCTATTACTCCTAAAATAATACTTTCTGCGAAACCGTTGTGTTAGGAAATGGTTTAATGTTTGCTTTTCCAGCTTTACAAGCCGCTAAAAGCCGAATAAAATTTTTTGCGAAATTAAGTGACAAGCTTCAATTACGTCAGTCACTTTAGATTATCTTTATTTACGCTCCTTATTTGGCCAGCTAATGCTAGGATGGACTGCAGAATTTCCAATGGATTGAGGTTGTAAAATGTTGAGTTCAAACATCGTATGGGTAATACAGCGTGGGTTCCAGAACAAACAGAAAGGGTTTGACCAAAAATTTAAAATACATATGTATAGTATTTATTGCTTCGACCGCATTTTTTTTACGATGTAGTTTGAATTGTTATACATTTATGGTTTTTTTTATGTGACAAAAGTAGTAAATCCAGTAGTCACAAATGACCGCTACCGCCCGTCAATATACATATGTTACCAACTTCAATGTTGACTGTAGATATGTGACTAATACGATTAAGTAATGTTCGTTATGAACAAAACTAAAGTCTCACTACTAATTACAGGAATAACACAAATAAATAATTATTAATTCGTATAGTAATAAGATTTACAATATATTAAGTCATGTAGACCGTAGCATGTGGAAAGCCTTAATATCTGCCTACCTCCATGGGAAATAGTTGTGATAATACGGAATTACTAGTAGTTTAACTACATTTATTAGTATATTAAACTCGTCATGCAACAGATAAAAGTTATGACTAAAGTATGCATCGCAATCTCTTATGACTAGGGTAGGAGAATTAGTCCCTACGTAGCTTTGGTAAAATGGAAATATTCCGCAAACAAAACCTGGACAAAAACTCACAGAAGCCAACAAAATATAAGTAAAACTAAAGAGTAACCCTTTAGCTCTACCAATATTTCTTATTTATTATGTACGAATATTTCTCTTTTAAGTTTCGTTCTACTAAAAACAATATTGCGAAATAATGGATCTTTTATTAATAGCTTTCGAACATTTAGAGTTTATTTGCTTGAGTGTATTGTGGATATTACGCTCTACATTTGTACGCAAAAGATTAAACGCGATTAAACGTTATAAAGTATTATTGGACTTTTCCTAAATTATAGTACAAATATTCGGCGTGTGAATAGCTTGCTATTAATATTTTAATAATTAATTTAATTAGGTCATATTCAGTATATATCTACTCATTAAATATCATTAAATATTACTAAATGTATAATACTAGAGCGCTTAAAAGCTCAGAATTGCATAGTTTCTTCTAAGAACCGTCCACAAATTGTTACGCAAAAGTTTATTAAAATTGAAATTGCCTTTTTAATCTATATTTCCTATTATGATTCTTAAAGTATTAATGATTCTCAAAGGATTGATACCGACAATTAAAGGGTATTGAGAGGCAATATCTTTTAAAACCGTAATAATTACATATAAAGTGATATTTGATCTCAAGTTGATAAATAACAGTTGAACGTCAGGCTAAACCGTTTAAGAACGAATAAATGTATGAACAGCCCCGAACTAAACTCTCGAAATAAGATCGTCAATATAATCGTCCCCTTATTTATTCTGTACTCTTTGATATTCCTTTCTTGTGTCTGTCGCGTTAGATAAACATTACGTCGCCATATGCTCTCATTTCTACACACAAATATATATTATCTCGGAATAAACTCAAGGTAATACGTACATTACGTAACAGAAAATGTTGTTTACCATTACTAAGAGAATGTATTTATGCTGTGAAGCCATATTTTGTTATGGTATTTTGTTATTAAACTCTTGTTAAATCCACTGCCAGAATAAATTCACAAATTATCTGATCTAATTAGATTATAAAATTATATCTAATCACGCACAATATTTAAACTATTCCATTCCATGGTAACACGTAAACATAAGTGGTGAAAAGTGGCAGTACACTATACTCCTTTGCCTGCCCATTCGGGGAAAGAAAAGACGATGTTCCTTTTTTAAATTCACTCAAAAAACGTAATAAGTCATTTGTAATCGAATTTTTCATACTATGTATTGCTGGTGTATCATTAATATGCCCGAAAGAATAAAATTACATATATAACGTTTGTAGATATACAATTACATCATCGTCAGAGCCCCGGAATCGGAACTCATACGACTACCCAATCAACAGGCTTACTCAACAAACGTTTAATGAAATGAAAACCGGTCAGCATTAATTAAAAACTGTAATAAAGTTTACTTTAAAACTCTTCGCGTCTATAGACATGGTTAAATAATATAACGGCCAAACTCTCGTAGGTTTTTTTGAATACCTCATTACCGAATTCCTCATGAAGTAGGTAGCAGTGAGGGCTAATAAAGATCAATTTTAGATACGACTGAAACTAAACGGACTATCCCGTAAGTCATGCATGAGTTAACCCGGAACGTAATTCTGGATTGAAAATCATCTTACTATGATCATCATCGTCAACATAATATCTTAATCCACTAGTGGTCATATGTCACCCCTTAAGAATTTTTTGCCTATGCCAAGTTAACTGCTGTAATAATTTCATGTTAAAACTCCACCAACCTCAGCTTCCGTTTATCTAAGTTGTTATTTAACCGAGAACTCTTCGAAGTATTTGTGCAC
>DWME01010329.1:0-10292 GCA_018244795.1 Parelbella ahira ahira
AGTGGCTGGCAGTGGTTGGATGCGAAGAGCTGAGGATCGAGCTCAGTGGCGTGCCATTGGAGAGGTCTATGTCCAGCAGTGGACGGGAGTAGGCGGATAATGAAATGTTGATAACAAAAATATAAGGAATTCATGTTAACAAACGCTCATGCACATTAGCTATTTATATAGATATGTTTTGTCTGCTTTTCCCTCAATGTATTAGAAATACGAAGTAAAGGATGGCAAAAAATTACGATTTGAAAACACTTGCTGAGAAGTTACGAACGAATACAGTACCTAATTGAGTTCGTACTTCGGAATCAAATATGGCTGCTACAAATATATGAAACCACCCGATCATCGTTTGAAAATTATTATCTACAAATAAATATCCTGTCACTCGATCACCATAAATAAATATACGTGAATTTACTTCTAAATTAATAAAACTCTTGAAAACTTGAAGGAGCAAAATCGGTTATTCACGCCAATACCAGGCGAAGGCAGAATACAAGCGAGAGATGACAACGAATTTAATTATAAATATAATAAAAAAAATCTCCATCGTCCCTTTTGAAAGCCGGAGCTTTCACCGCAAAATTACCTGCCATGCTATATAGGGCCTTAATATCTCGAAATAGGGTTCCATTTTTTTATGTGACAAGCAAATAAACGTTTGTCGTGGCTTTTATAATATTGTAGAGATTCGACGTCAGCACAATAAGGGTGTCTCATATATTTCATTCGATATTTAAATTCGGTTCTTGGCGGGAAGACGTGGAGTGCCGATTACAGTTAATGATGTCATTGCGAGTGCTGTGTGGGCAATGACACCTAATTTTCTATTTAGGATTAAATCACCTACTGCTCTCGTCTTCAACTGTCTATCGATAGATTTACGAGATAAAAATGATTTAAGGATATATATTTTTAAGTGATCTATGTATGAGTTGACTGTTTCGTTGGTCGAGTGGTTGCAAGCGCGACTGCCCATCGGAAGGTCCTGGGTTCAAATCCCGGGTCGGTGTGGGAATATAAATAAATAATAATATAATGCTTAAACTACCACACAGTATGAAACAAAGTAAACCTGTAAAATGGTGCTTAATATTTTTACAATGTAAATATTATATTTTACCTGCCTTTAAAATTCGCAATGCATGCAATATTGAACCTTGACCTTGCAGATTCTCGTGCCGAGCGCCAAAGTAGTCCGCGATAGCTCAGTGGTCAAGGCGCCGACCATTGCAAGGTCGTGGGTTCTGTGCTCTGTATAAAAAATTTTGTACGACAACTAGAATTAACAGAAATGAGTAATCTATACTGTAACATTTTGAATGTGTTCAAAATCAATTAAACTTAGTATCTAATTAGACTTTTTTCACTATTTTGCTCGAACTCAAAAAAATCAAGAATTTTTGACTAATTATGTCACTGTAATTATTTTAGCATAACTTTTATTGACACACAACTCGATATTTTCTATATTTCAATATTCTTAAACATGTTGCTCTATTCCCCGAATTCCAGAAATCCTTCCTTAACTGGAATTCGCATTCCAATGTCCAAAGGTCCGTTTAACACAACACTATTCAAACTCTGCCAGACCGCTCTCAGCCCCGATTAATTATTCCATTGTACTGGAATAATTCCAGTGTATTAACTGGCGGTCACTTCCTTAGAGAGGTTTATTAAATACACCCGCTTTACAGATTTGCGGATTGTGAAATAGAGCTTCCATTAAATTACTCTACAATAATAGTAGTGAGAGTATGAACCCTTCTATTACGAGTATGTCTTTTAATGTAGAGTTAGGCATAAAAATATAAGAAATTATTTTCATAAAAAACATGTTACTCAATTAGTAGGAGGAGTGCGAACTCTTTAAATGTAGAGTTAGACGTGAAGCGTGTAAATTATTAGTTTAATGAATAACATGTTACACTTATTACAATGAATGTATGGATTTTGCTACCCTATTTCTAGAAGATGTGTCAACACTTGTATGAATTGATCGATGAATGTACATAGAAGAAGCATGTCAGACCCATTAGAATAGAATATAAAGATTTAGAATTTGGTGCCTTCTGTCTACATTGTAACTGACTTGGCGTAACAATATAATAAGTTATTTTCTGTATATGCTTATATTTTTAACGATACGTAAACAATGATTAAAGGGTGCTTGTACAAAAACTTGATTTAATTCTCATTATCCTCAGCATCTTTCAGTCCATTGTTGGACGTAGGGCACCCGCAAGGCTTTTTCTTATAATCCCCACGCTGGGAATGTGATTCTATTGAATATTAAATAGCATACTACCTTCCAGAAGATTAGCAATGGATATTTAAATCGTAGGTGTTAAACTAGGCAGTGGGCGTAAAGGATTGGAGACTAAGTCGAGAACAAATTAACTAAAGCATTGTACACTCGCCGTCATTAGCGACGGTGTCGGATACTTCTGATCCCTCTGCCAGCCAGTACTGACCTATTTAGTCGAGATAGTTGGACATCATAATGTAGGTATATACCTAGGTAGTGTGTTCTTTCATTCTTTCTTATAGGGAGTAATTGTTTTTATTATGACTTGTACGCACAACACAACTTAACTTTCAATATTTTAATGTCTTAAAGGTATTTATATTGATTCATTCGTTTATTCTTATATACATTAATTAAATTGTGAAATTCACACTATCCCGCAATGTTGTGTACTAACCGTCCAACTACAGTGTGAGGAGCAATTAATTATTTCGCAACGCCTCGGTCCGCCCTCGGAGTGCCATTAAAGGGCGGTCAGTTCCTAAGGAGTGTTTATTAAATGTGTCCGCGACCGGGAACCTTCCTCGGGGTCGTGTATTCGGTTAATTTTCCCTGAACCTGTAAATATCGTTTCATACTGTAAAGAAAGAAACATGTTTGTGTATTTCCTTCAAGTGTTTAAAAACGATTTATGTTATCGATAATCACTTTATATTGTTTCCATTATCATTTAGGTACCCTTATTTTGTGCTACTACACTATGTACCTACTAACAAATGTGTACTCAACTATATTAACTGCAAAGGTTTATATAAAATTGAAATACGTTATTGACGTTAAATTATTATTATTTTTAGAATTGTGAATTTTGATAAATAGTTAAGTAAATGATTTAATAATAAAAATGCAGTTAGACTATTCTTATTAACAGACTACTCGTATTAACAAATAGTGAAGGCCATTTAGACGTAGTTTAAGAATTGCCTTGAAACTGTGCATTGAGTGCGATACAATAGTTCAGAAATTCCTTCTCGGGTTTGAGCTCCAATTAATTATTTCACAGCTCTGCCGGCGGCCTCCTGGGTACGATTAACTGGCGGTCAGATCCTCTGTTGTTTATTAACAGTGACTTGAACTAAAGCGGTTTATTAAGGAGATTTAGGTGTCTAGATTTTGCCAAATGGCAGTCAGCTCTATGCTATTTATTGGTTTAGATTTCAGCCTCCAAAGCTAGGGGTCTGGTTGCAAATCCAGAACGTCACTTCAAGTTTTCAAAGTTAAGAGGATTTTTAAAATTACGCAGAATTTTACCCGGAATATGCGTCTTAGAATTAGGCAGAATGGTTAAGTCACGGGTTAGGCAGAGAGCACTGAGTAATAAAAATCCTCATAGATCTGCTGTGGTTTTCCTACACTAATAATAAATCTTTTCATACATTAAAGAGTTGATATCTCCATAAGGGTTGTGAAGTATCCTAATCTGCAATTATATAACAAACTGTGACTATACACTACCTGCTCCATGGGACTTAAACGTAACTCGTGAAAGATAGGAGTGTATACCACACTCCTCTGCCTATACCTTCAGGGATTAAATCATTTATCAGTTTTTATTATAGTACTATTCTATTGGGTATTATCTATAAATAGTATCTCATCATTCCGAATCCTTCGCGGGACTCCCTATGTGTTTTATTGGACAAACTCAAATTGGTATATAACGTAATGATTTTTTATGACAGGAATGGCTGGGGGTGGAATGAGTCAAGCCATGGGCAGCTACTACGGCGCGGCGTACGGACCATTGGGCGCCAGCATGGCGGCCGCTGCTGCTGCCGCGGCCCAGCAAAATGCTATATCTGCTGCTCTTACACCCAACGCACAGGTAATACTTATATTTTAATAAGAGTTGTCATTACTCCTTAGAAATTAAATATTGATAGTGAAAAGTGAATATTGACGTCGTTATTTAACTGGTAAGTGTGCTTAGCTGCTCTGCCTAACTCCTCGGGGATTAAAGTCGGGGATTAAAAAGTCGGGGATTAAAAAGTTAAATTTATATTTTTTTATTATTTATATTCTTTTGTATTAAATACAAAATTATTTATTGTCAGTAGATACACAAATTATTGCCATATCAAAGAAAAATAGTTTTATTATTTTATCATCATTATATAACGTCGCGCCAGGTCCCTCATCAGGTAGGCAGACGAATGCTAAACATCTCTATTCTTACAGACCGTTAGACACTTTTATAATTCACCCTGTTATGTTTTAAATATTTTCTACCGTTAAGAAAAAACGTTCTTTATCATGCCTATATATAATACTAATAATAAAATGACCACACTAAAATAAAGAACACCGTTCAATTGCCGTAATATTTCTTCTCCAACATTTTCCCCATTTCTTCTCCAACGTTTTTCGTATATTATACAGTTTGAACGACCAGTGGAAAGGACGCAAAGACACGCAACGACCACCCGTAACTACTGAAAGCCCTGACGTGACACGACTCCATCAAAAAATAAAAATAAAATGTTATCAGCACCGCCTTTAATTGAGCGATTAGGAATTTAATAAGTTCATTCTGTGTTATTTACAATGTGATTAGTTCCGTACGTATAGTACCTACGCGGAATTCTTAATAATATTAATATCTTTAGTCACGGTTATTATTTTGTCCGTGCTATAGTGTTGTTCATTGTAATGTTTTATACTTACATTTGAACGTCATACATTTGTTATTCCTCAATTTTAGATCCCCTGAGGCTGTGGTGGGCCGAAAGAAAAAAGCCAGCAAAAAAGAGACTTGTATCATTTCTAAACTAGTAACTACATTTTAATAGTGATCTCTATAGCCGGTTGAACACGTATGCTGTGCTTTAGCGACGTTTACAATTAAAGTTAAATTGTCTCCAATTTTAAACTAACCCTTAAATATCCAAAGCAATTGATATTCATAGTGGTGTCTACACCGCCAAATAGCGAAATCAAGCGTGAATTATTAAAAAAAACACGTAACGTCACGCCTGTAATCCCCGAAGGGGCAGGCAGAGGGGTGTACTACCCCCCCACGTTTCACCAGTAGTTACGTTTAAGTCCCATGGAATAGGTGATGAGCCTATTGCCATACACAGGGCACTGATCCAGACTCTGAGTCACTACTAGAAATTCTAAATTAGAAAAATCTAATAGCACCCGACCCGGGATTTGAAGCCAGGACCTCCCGATTGGCACTCGCGCATTCAACCGCTCGACCAACGAGGCAGTCGTCGTCGTCATCAATTATTAAAAACTCAATATTATTAAGCATTTTAACAAGTTCATGTTAAAATTAAACGAAAAACATCCGCGTCACGCCCTATGGCCATATAAAAACATATGATTTAATTTCATCCAATTTGCAATGCAGTTTTTCGGTGGAAGTGCTAAAAACCGTGAAACCGTGTTATATGGATATTGCCTGACTTTTTTGATGACACATCATTTTCTATGTTAGAACTCATGGTAAGAACTTTGTTTAAGAACTGCTACATAACATTATTATAAGAAAACGTCGCAATCTTTAAAGGATTAGGTACGAGTACTTTAAATTATTGTTGCTTGCCAATGTTAAAAAATGTGCATCATATCAAACGGGGTATAATTTATCACTCAAAAATTATACCCTTTTGTAGAAATCTATCCATTTTAATCTAATATTTATTTGTAAAGCCTCACAATATTTCATGTGGGATACCATAAAAAAAGCCAAAATAAGAAATTCTTTAAATGTTAAAGTTTTATTTTGCCATTGGACAAATTAAAACTTATTTAATTATCGCTAATTTTCAGTCTTGCCGGCAACTATGGGCACAACAAAAAACTAAAAATCTTAAATAGCCGACAATCCATTCTGCCGACACTACCGAATTCTGTAATGCACCATTTCACCGTCTTGATTTAATTTCGTAAAAATTACCGAATTTGTAAAGCCACTTGCCGGCCGTCTCAAAAAAACCATAACAAATCTACAGTTATTAACTTCTCAAAATGTTGAAAGGGTAAACATTTCGGCGATTCGTCAGATCCTTAATAGTTTTATTAATAGCCTATTAAATTTTTCCACATTTCTACGCTACTTTAAGGGCCAAAAATTTAAGAGGCGCAAACTATTTTTTGTCTCAGAACTTTTCTATGCCGAAAATGTTTCATTGATCCCACGCCAAAATTTTAAATGTATTCATTATTAATTAAAATATTTTAAAAAAATATTACTTCGTTTTGCAAACCGTCTTAAATGTAACCAATTTACCAATTTTGGTGTATTTCAAGATAGGACCCTTTACAACAGCTGTAGGGCTGTACAACAGCAATATACAACTTACGAACCTGTTGCATATCAGTATTTATATATACCTATATGTACATCTCATGAAAATGCCACTAGGTGGTCATATCACTTGTATGCATTTTACTGACTATAATTAACATTCAAAAGCTATCTGGCAACCACAACATGTTACCACAGTCTAAATACCATCAGTATGACAACGTACGTTGCATAGGTCGAAGCGAATGAGGCTTTAACATTGATTGATTTAATTTATTAACTTCTTTTTGATCCTTTCATCATTCCACTGTTGGAACACGAATCGGCTCTCATAATGAGAGGGTGAAGACCATAGTCTGCCACGCTGGCCAAATGCAAATTGGCAAATTTCACAAGCCTTATAGAATTTTTTGTTTTGTAAACTGAGGTGTGCATGTGTGTCTGTGTGTGTGTCTGTGTGGGTGTGTGTGAGGTTTCGTCATAGTTTTTTTCTTCGTCGTTATGTCAAGTGATATCTAATCTTGATTTAATTTAGTGACGCTTAATCTAGCATAACTTATAGAAAACGGTACCATTTATAAGTAAGCCTATATTTTCCCAATCCGAATCCCCCCCCTCGGCAAGAAGAAGGGTAAAAACACTTGACACCCCCGCAACTTTTCCGAATCAATTAATAAAACGTACTTGGCCATAATTTGACAATCTACAAATCCAGTTAATCCTCTGGGACACCCCCAAATCTCGCCCCCGGCTATGTTTAACACATCTACGTCACGGGCGAGAGATTAAATGTCAAACAGAGGGTAGGAAGATCGAGGAGTTTTTTTTCCAATCCGAGGGCGGAATCCTGGGGGAGCTCAGGACTTAATTGTGCAAGTTTGTGTGTCAAGTAGTGATAATCGATTCACATCTTGAGGGTATTATTTTTTATATGTACTTAATACGATTATTTTGCTAAGCACACTCGTACATTCAAAAGCGAAAATTTAAGCTTAGTGTATAGGTACGTCATCTCCACTGCTGTCTTCAATGGTGTCACAGAATATTTGTATAAAACAGAACAACTGCCAGAATGTTCCAGAAGTAGCCTCGCAAATGATCACACAGAAATCATTGCTTTTATACAAGTTTTTTAATAATCACTACACAGCGATGACTAAATAGCATATTATAAATTATCCGTAAACAATGTAATTAATTATATAATATCCAATTGCGTACGGCTTAGAATGAATTATGAATAAGAACACCAAAATGTAAAGAACCGATTGACTGCATATCTATTGAAATATCTTTCTGTAAGGAGTTATTATATATTTAACTCAGTAGAAATACGTTTAAACAGAATTTATAATACTGACTCAGTTGCCACCGAATCGTTCACCAAAAGCGCTCTTTAATTGAATGATACAGACAATAGATTCTTATCGTTCGCCACTTTCGCTCTCAAAAATCTCATTTAATTAATCCGAACGAAAGTTTTCGAGTTTCGGTAGCGCGAGCTCCCTGCGGCCCCAGGGTTGTCACGTGTGAAAATAATTGAATTTTTCTCTTCGAAATTTTGCTGTAGGTGAATTTTCCTTTAACCAATTTTTAAATAGAATTTCTTGTGTCAGGTTCATATTTTTAAATTAAAATTTTTGGTGTTCCGAAACAATTTGCAGAGTTTGTGTTAAAAATAAAAGACTATATGAGACTGCAATTTAAATCTTTTAGTATTTAACACATCCATTTTGTTACAAATGCATAAATCTTTGCAAATACCTAGAATTGAAAGTAGTGAAATATTTTCAATTGTTAGTTAGACGGTCTACCTTTGGAGAGAGCTATAGTAGAAGAATGATGGACTACATATATCGAGGAAAGCTACTCGTAGTTAGTAATAAACCGAATACTCTTGTATGTAGTCTAATCAATTATAAGCCAAATTAGTGTAGGTTCACTGTTTAAATTTCGATGTCACATTACAAAGGAGAGGCCGACTAGTTTCCGACTTATCCATGGTCCTTCCTCATACAGTAGCCGATTTGTTAGTGTAAATATAAAAACGATCTCCCGCTACTCGCAAAGAAGTCACAGTGAAAGTGACTAAACGAGTGGCTACGATTTTCTTCAAAACGCTAGTAACAATAACTTCTGGTAAATGCAGTTCCTAAATATATTGAATATTACCGCCGCACCAGCCCTAGCGAGCTCACCCCTCGATCCATCAGCATCATTGTGCACCTTAATAGACTCGGAACTATCGAATGAGAGCGCATTTTTTCGATTAACGTGTCGAATGGGCCCAAGCCCACGAAACAATATAATCAGCTACCATTCACTAACTACCACATACGTGTAAAGCAGATATTAAAAGCGGTGATTGGGCGTTTTCGCGCAGGTAAAGGGAACTTTAACGAACCATTGTGCGATCCGCTTTCGATTATCTTGTCCGATGATTAATGTGGACGCTCTGTTTATCCGCGTTTCACGGCTAATCTATGACGCCGGTAAGAACAAGATTGGTATTGGGTCTACGAGTTCTGCGCTGTTCCACTAGGTTAGGACTTTGGTTTTGTTGATGTGGACGTAATATAGATACAGGCGACAAAATGTATTATATACAGGACTCATGGTATGTACCATTATCAGCAGCACAAATGTTCTAGACTTTAAACGGCTAAAGATAGGGCTCACTATCTTTTCTTTTTAATCGGGGGAAATCTTTAAAAAAATGCTCGGTATTCTAATAGAGATTGAGATATGAGGTTATGTGGGATTAGTACTGCACTAATACCTCCTCGATGGTCTTCCTCTGCGCTAATAGGAGGACGTAATATAGAAGGTGCTGTCAGCAAATCCATATGTATAGGACTGATGTTAGTTATCATCATCAATACGATTGGTCTACACTGCCGAAGATAGAGCTTAATATAGCTGACTAATCTGATGCGTAAGATTGGAGTTAGAACCATCTGAATAGCTTTATATTTGTGGCACTAGATTAAATTACTGCTGCTTATTAAAATAATATTGAAAGCTATCCTTAAACATCAGGGCAAATACTCTTGCTTCAACGATCTAAGGCAGTTAATTAGTCGGAGGCATGGAGATGAAGTACAATGACCAATGTATTGGAATTGAACATATTACCTCGCTCCATATATTCTATAGTCTTCTATTTCGTAAATTTGTTACTGAGGTATTCAATGGAATAAATAAATTAATTTACCATAAAAGCGTATAAATACAAAAGTTGTTAAATCCTACTAGTGTTTATCGATCAGCAGGAACCATGGTCGCCCAGCACACCCGATCCAATATGCACAGTTCGTGGAACATAACAATCTACCATGGAACATTCGAGAACACAGCACCAAAAATAAACCCTAGAGAGAACGTTCATGGGTTTTTATAACCAGTTACAACAGTAACGCGGTAAGGACTTAAACAGTCCCTATTCGAAAGTGACGTATAATAAAATAGCCCACGGCGTAAGGGCGCAGTAAAACCTATAGTTGATGCCGCGGTGTCCAGCTAATCCTGATTTAGCGCCGCGACCGCCGCCAGTACGTTATACGTTAACGCGCCGCACACACGGCCCGCAGCGACATCGGGCCACTGATCGACCTATGCTCACAGCTGTACTCCCAATCAGTTTGTTACAAGACAGTTGAACTTGAAAGCTGGGAGTTATAAAGCACAAACAAATTGCAAGCGTAACTCCTGATAAGATGGCTGAGGTTCATT
>DWME01010330.1:0-10291 GCA_018244795.1 Parelbella ahira ahira
AGAGGTGCGCGCCATGGATTCGAACCCAAGACCCCCGGAATGAGAGGCTGAATTCTTAACCACTAGGCTACCACTGCTTATTGTTACAAACAAATTTAAATTTAGTTGAATTTTAATTTTGTGCTTGACTGCCATCTATTGCAGAGTAGTGAAACTATCGCCAGTTTAACTCACACGCAAGAAGCCTGCTTAGGAAACATGAATTTATTAGAAAGCCGTATAACATCGGTTATTTATTTAACTTCACTTATTGAATAATGATAATAAAATTCGTAATCATTTTTATTAATAGACTACTAGTTTAAATTTTTTATTCCAAATAGACCTTAAACAACGAACTATAATTAAATTGTCTTTACGTCTGTGTGTACAAATAAACACTCATTTGATTCGTACTCTTCTTTACATTCTACTCCGTTGCATGGAACACAGTATTTCGTTTCATATCATCATCATCATGAGCCTACTCTCGTCCACTCCTGGACATAAGCCTCTCCAATGGCACGCCACTGAGCTCGATCTTCAGCTCTTCGCATCCAACTACTGCCAGTCAATTTGCGTACATCGTCACTCCACCTATCTGGAGGGCGTCCAATGCTGTGCTGTGCTATGCTGTGAACTATCATTCTATATCCGAAAGTATAACAATTTCAGAAAGAAACCTAGATTTATTTAACTCTGGACCGTTCACATTAACACTAATAATATAATTTATACTTGATCGCACGCGCCATTAAGTAAAGAACTGGAGAAAAAGATTCCAATCTTCTCAATTAATTTCCACATCCATACTATATTTTCTGAAACGATTTCAAGAAACAAGCTTTGAGACCTTTAACAATTACTTTACGCTTCTCTGCTACGTTATATTAAATAAAGAATTCGAAAAAATATCTGAGTGTTTTTACAATAGATTTCCCCGTGTAGATAGCTAACATCAACAATCGGCTTTAGCCGCAATGTTTTCTCCGTTACCTGGAACTGGGGTGGCGGTTATTATGAAACAAAGCCCACATTGACCCAGTAATGCAAGCTGCAAAGACAAAGAGTCAAAAGGACCCAATCAGCGGCCACTTTGTGACGTACGGCGAACAGATTGCCTAGCAATTTTACTTGCACCTTTGTTTCAGAGAAGCGCAATATTGTTTTTTTTTTTCATTTAACGAGAACAACTCCATAAGGTATTGGCTGCATTACATATTATAATTGTCAAAGTATCAAAAAACTCATTTTTAACACCTACTTTACAAGGCAGAGTGTTCATCACCTTGGGGCAGTTGTCCCGATGAGAGCTGCTCGGGTAGAGAGGATGTCCTCCAGGCCTGTAATCCTCATGCAGCGTCATTAGCATCGAAACGTGGGATAGTTAAAAATCCATCCATCCATCCAAAACGAATTTCACCCGTCTTCCCTATAATTAGGTCACTGCAGTGGGTCAGTAGAAAAGGCTAGCTTAATTAAGGCTGCAAGTCATAACTACGAATGTCTAAGGCCTTGTACAGGTGACGGAATATTTTACGTGTCGCATAAACAAGTATTTCATCTGCCAGTCATTCCAATAGTTTTCTGATTTCTGAGATATCTATGCAAACCAATTATTTCAATAGAGTTGTTTAATATGACATACAATTCCATTGGCATCAAAAATTAAAACTTACTTATCTTTGCTTTAAATTTGATTGACACGTAACGGCCTGTCCGCATTTTTTTTCACAAAAAACAGACACTTTTATCAAATATCGCATCTTTGGGAAATATGGGGACTGCACAGTATCACCTGAAACGGACGTCCGAAGTCTCAAGTCAGCTTAGCGCGGATTAAGCAACGCCAGTTGAGTCCATAATCCCTGACTCAAATATAAAATACACCCGTTAAAGCTACATGTTGCGAGTCCCATAGGAAATATCGTCGACAACTCTACTTTGCTGGAAATTTAAAATAAACATAAGAGGACAATATGTAGATGGTACAAGAAGGATTTATTGAATCCAATATAGATAATCTACCGCTTAAGAATATTAATTCTCATATTTAAGTAATTTCCTTTCACAATTCAATGGTAATAATTGAGTACCTATTAATCTAGTTGAAAATACTAAAATCGAACTAACAAATGAAAGGCTAGAAAACCCCTAGAGCAGCGCCGGTCGGAAAGGTAAATTATATGATTATTTTACTTTGGACAAGATTTAAGATATTTAAATATCTTCAGTACAGTTGTTTTAAAGGTGTTATTTCGATAGATAATTGAGCGAATTTTAAGTTAGAAATATTATTATAATGATTGTTATTTTTCTCTATATCTAATACGAGATTAGAGCAAATAAACACAAAACGATAAAGCCAGTAAAAAAGTAACATGAAATATTATTAACGACATAATATTAAACATGACTTTAAAATGAATATTCTGAAACGTAAAAAAACGTGACATAACGCCTGTAATCGCCGAAGAGGTATAGATAATTCGATATGCATCAAAAGTCCAATAGCATAAATACTTCTGCTTTCATTTATAACTGTACTGAAGGTATACTTGGTTAATTTTGACGACTAAGTTAAAAGTCCCTGTTAGTGTGTATCGTCAAACTAAAAAATTAAAATCCAAATACAGTTTTCGTATCCACCATTACATACACATAAGGTTAGAAATATATTTAACGATTGCGCCCACAAGCAACACGTTTTACGTATGACTCAGCATAAAATAGATAAACTAAGATCATAATGCAGTTTACTACAAGACACATACGCCCACGTGTCCATCCATTTGTGTCCGCGGCCGACATCATTCAGAACGGACCGATTTAGCTGATATACGCTCGGAAATTTTGCAATCTACCGTACACATGAGTGTACTTTCATAAACTGCAAAAATATATGTATATGGTAGTGTGTTAGGTTTTATCTTACTTTCATTCTTATTTTGTTTTGTCTCTTAATATTAAAGACTGTAATTAAATATGTCGCTTGTAATTCTACTGTTTATAAATTAACTTGTGCATAAGTGATATTTTTTAACTTGATGCGTCTGATTTGTTTTTAAGTAAAGATGGAATGAATTTTATCCATAACATATCATATCATTGTATGCCATCCTATTACCATCTATTAGGGTTATGATAGGTTATTTTTAGATCGATTTGACTAAAGCAAGAAAAAACTATAAACTTGTACAAATATTGTGTTATTATAACTAAATCCCATAATAGATAGACCGAGGTAGACCAGACTCACTTACTAAATACTAAATAGGCCAGATACTGGCTAATACGGGGTCAGAAATCTCCGAGACCGAGAAGTGATAAGCGTATGACGACTGCAAAAGAATCACATAAGCTCTATAATGATAAAGGTATTTCGCACGGTACTCCGCCTACCCCGTCGATGCAATCGGGGACCTTTCGATCTGAAGTCTCGCATGCAAGCACTCGACCAATGAGGCAGTCTGAAAATATTCATCTATGATAAATACTAATCAAATACATTTACGTAAGTTACCGACCAGTGGCGCTACAAATATCCTCGCGTGTCCATCCATTTGTGTCCGCGTCCAACATAACTCATAATGGGCCGATTCAGCTGAAATACGCTCGGAAATTCTGCAATCTACTGCGGAACTAGATAGTGATTCGGTAAATTCTTAAGATATATGATGGTAAATTTTATTCTCATATAATAGAGGATGCGCTTCAATATATCTCGAAGTTGGATACCATTTTCGACGATCCATACCGTAGAGTTGGATACATTAGTCTACCGTACAATTCTATTGATGTTCGCTACTTGATCGAGAAATAACTTCGGCGATTTAAAACGTTATTCATGTCACTACACAAATATAAATGAATACCAATGTGCAAACTGGTTTACATTACAAACGAGAGCAAGGTGAGGATAAATAAACAACTTAAATGACAAACGTACGATAAAGGCCGTTCCACATTGATAACGCAAATGTCATCATCGGAGCGTTCGGTAAACGGCAACGAGACTACTGAGTAATTCGTAATAATTGTGGCAACATTTTTTGTCTATCCATTATATTGTGACTGTCTCGTTGGTCGAGTGGTTGCAAGCGCGATAGCCAATCGAGAGGCCCTGGGTTCTAATCCCGGGTCGGGTAGGTACTATTGGATTTTTATAAATTAGAAGTTATAGTAATGTCTGGAAGTCTGGATGTGTGCCCGATGTATAACAATAGGCTCACCACCTATTCCATGGGACGTGAACGTAACTGGTGAAAGGTTCCCGTGTACTACACTCCTCTGCTTACCCCTTCGCGGTTTGCAGACGTGATGTTACGCAAGTGGATAACTAATTTATTTTAATAACAATGAGATAAGTGAATGATTTATGGGGACAGTCCCTGCCAAGCCCACACTGCGATCGGTAAGAGCTGATGAAGAGAAAATACAAATAGGTCAAAAACTAGTCAGTCTATCTCAAAAAACATACATACATATATTAATTCGATGCATAATTTAATCCCAAATCAGCACATTTTCCACGTATATACTTTTAGGATCACTTGCTGGCACTGCAGCAATTTAGATTAATCTTCGTGGGTGACAAAGCACCGGGAATTTCATTATTTCAAGGGAGTTAAGGTACCTAAACCTTTAGCTTACCGTGTTACATGCGATAATTAATTCCAAGGGGTTAGATTTAAGTAGCTGGACAAGTTCCAAGCGATTAATAGTAAAATTTTAGCTATACAATAATTTCTCTGTGATAGTACGATGGTTCTACAGAAAAATACGTCAAAACATAAAATATTCACGCTTTAAAATAACGTCACGCCCATAATTCACCGAAAGGGTAGTCACAGTATAGTATTCCGATACTTTAACGGTTATATTAAAAATCGGTAATGAGTCTATAGCCATACACCGAACACAGATCCAGACTCCATGCTACTACTGGGAATGTCTGCATTTTAATAATAGAATAACACATATTTCTTAAACGGGTAACGAGATAGTATAGTGTCATATGAATTTTAATTGAAATCAATTAGTAACTGTGTCCCATCAAAAGGCTAGCAGTTGGTAGTTTTTAAAATTAGAAGTACTGATCTCTAATGACAATGGTCTAATGACATTGCCTCCGAGCACATAAATCTTATTTAAGATTGGATAAAGTACTATTTGAATTGACATATTACTTTTGATTGACTTGCTTTTGATTGACATCTTTCATTTGATTGATATATTGCATTGATGAATATGTAATTCATTGATATTGCAAGCTCATTTGATGTGTCTATTTCCAACGTCAGCATTACTCATCCACAGTCTGTTCTCACAAGGTTTACGTTTAACAAAACTTCTATATATAGCTATGTATGTACATCTAATGTTTCTTTTATTAAGCGGCGACATTCTTATTATAATGAAATACATTACATTTCAGATGTCGCGACATTGTCCCTACGATGATTGAGTTCTAATTAGATGTGGCGGTGTCGACGTGCCAATATCAACCTTGCTTTAGAGCTGCTAAATCTATTCGTGAGACTAATCCACTTGTTATACTGCGAGCGATTTTTTAAATACTGTTTTTATCAATGACATCTGTCAGTGAGTTCGCTTTGTACATACATATAGGTATAATAGATACAAAGGTGCTATGATCATTACCTATGAAGCGCCCTACGTCGATAAATTTATTATTATTTTTTTTACTACTCATGTTGCAGAATCAAATTAATCAACACTGTTTATTTAGGTTTAGGTTAGGTTAGGTTAATTTATTCATGTAAACAGCTAGTTAAAATGTTAATAAATTATTTAGAGTACATAAAAATAACATATTATAAAGCGCTTTTAAATTGCCATAACTAATGCCCGTGGAAACGTGTCAACCACGGAGTTGTGATGATAATGTGTGTAATATCAGCACAAATTTCGTTAAATGAACTGACAACATTATCAAAATTCAACATTATTATAGTTTTTTGTTTTAGCATCCCAATCTATTGAGTAGTTTACCATCATTATAACATTGGCTTTTATCATTGCAATCATGGATATATCCGACGGTAATATACCAGAAAAGATATCGTAAAATCGGGCATGTTACCATCGAAATCTCGACCCAGAATCATTAGCGTAAAATACATTCACATCTCCCGATGCGAGAACAGTTACCGAAAGTAAATAAAACAAAGAAACATGGAATATTACTTGTACAGAAGTTAATAACAAAGGAGTGCTTTAGAAAAGCAAATTCAGCCCTAAAGTTAATAGAATATAATTAAACTCAGCAGTCTGTGCAGTCACAGGTGCGAGTGAGATCTGAACTCAACGCTAACCTAAGATTCCAGCACCTGTCGCGAACAGAGAACCTCCAATTATACGACATATGAGTGCAGATTCTTAGATTATATCTGCGTTTAAAGATATTTATGTTTACCTGTGTTATGGTGTGTGTACCTGGTGTACCATACACTCCTCTGCCTACTCCTTCGGGGATTACACGCGTGGTGTTAAGGTTTTTATATTTGTATTTGTACACAAATAGACTGATAATTTGACTATTGAGAAATGTTATTTTGAGTAATCGTGATATACTTATCTATTAATATATTACTTGAGAAGAAATGTTTGTGTCGTTTTTTTAAGAATATTGCGCGCACAGAGAAACGTCATATTTGGTATGCAGTAGTGTGGGGAAAACTAAAATCTATGAATAATATTTATGACAATAAAAAAAAAGTTTTGTTTCCGTTCGTCCTATCAATATCAGACACATAATAGTCTGTGGTCGAGCAAAAGCACAAAGATAAGATTTATATTGATACCCTCTTCGACATATATGTAGATCTCAATAGCGTTATAATATAATATATGATATCTATATGACGCAACAGCATGTTCTTAGACGTATTTTTAACTATTATCAAGTCTTGATCTATACAAAAAATATGTAACGATTACAACAAATTGTATAAGCAATGTACTTAACCAATGTACTAAACGTTAAATAGCATGATAGATCCACGATCATGTTTAAATAGCGTAGAGAAGCTTTTAAAACCACTCAAACATTGTAGTTAGCTATAAAACGTAATTGCTGTCAGTATTCGGACATTGTAAACACTATGTACCGAGCAAGGACAAGCGGAACAACCAGAGCAAGTGACATTAAATTGCAGATCACCTTCGCTATTTACCGACTTGTTCGACTGTCAACTGTTACCGATAGTACTAAACGCTTTGCTGTTAATTAATATTACTAAATGATAGGTAAAGTCACAATATACGAGTGGCTGGCAACGGTTGGATTAGAAGAGCTGAAGATCGAGTTCGGTGGCGTGCCATTGGAGAACTATGTCTGGCAGTGGACGGTAGCAGATTGAAGGTGATAATGATGAAATAACCGGATAATTAAAAATCAGTAGCGTGCTTTTGTGAAGGCCCATGTCCGGCGAGGTACGGAAACCGGTTGACAAGAATTATAATCATGATTATGAAGTAAACAAAATAGTGAGGACCGGCTATACCAAACTTCTTACCTTAAACACCTGTCAAATATATAAATACTTATTTTATTAATTTATATTTATACAACAATATGAAGGAAAAATGGCGTAATTGCAAGATATAAAACGATCATTACGATTCAATGTAAATGTAACGATTAAAAATATTATTACGAGTTATTGGATTACTTAACTGTAAATCGCTAACCGACGCGATCATGACCCAAGACATTTATTCCGCTAGCTACTCGCGCCTCGCTTCCTGGTAGAACAGGTTCTTAAAATACTGGCGACATTCAAATGCGGTCCATCAGGAAGATTGAGGCGATGCCCTTTAAAAGTGAATGGTTACCTGAAACAAATAAAGAGGTTTTAGTACACGATAAAGTCAAATAATTTATTAACTTGCTCATTTCGCGACAACCGCCTCTCGCCTTTTATGTACCTATATTTATAATTTTTAGTTGTACTATTTTGTTTTGGCGATTTTAGTCAATTTAGTTTATTTAAGTAAATATAGATTGATAACAATAAGGGTTTTTTACAGGATATAAATATACTAAAAAGAATACTCAGTTATATAAAACATAATATTCATTAGTAAAATGCTTATTTTTGTTGACATATAATGCACTAGGAATTTAGAAGAGTATGTCCAGCAATGGAATTGAACAGGCTGATGATAACGATAAATAACTACTTTGACTGTCGATGAAGAATACATGAATCTTTCCTTATAAACAAACACACTATTGTGTTCATATTACACATATACATATACGCTATACAACATGACATAGAGTTAAAACAATTTAAATGTTTCAGTTAATAATAATTCCGGTAAATAAACAAATAAACCAACTAAAATCAAAGGCATACATTAAAATATCACGCATTTCTAGTGTTTAACGGGTCGCGTATGATTCGAAGCTATTTAAATAATTCCATTATGTTGATAGTTCCGCTTAGAACAAAGCGAGCAGTGTTGTCACGTTCGGCGCGAATTGCCATTGTGCTGAATAGTTTAACAATTTGTATAGTAACGTTGTATTCTCATCTCGGCGGCTGTAATTACCGCGTTTTGTTTATAAAAGTCGCCACAGACTGAGCTGTGTTTTAATATACTGCGCGTATAAAATCACGATCGTTTTATCCCAAAGGGGTAAATAGAAGAGTTGATTCCAAAATTTCAATAGTTCAATTGTACGTCCCATTATGGAATAATAATGAGCCTATTGCCATATATTGTGCTATAATATACATTATCGCAAACATCCAGGACGGTAGCTATGCTATAATATATTATATATGTGGTGTCAAATACATATATGGTTATATGGAAATATTTCTTGCTATATCAGATATTTTCACGTTCACATATGTACATAGGTATATATTTTAGCTGCATGTATATATTACACAATGGAAAATATAGTGTAATTGTTATTAAATATTCTTTGCTATAATATTATGTTATAGCTCCGTCTGTGACGACTTTAATGGTTCCGTACACACGCTTGCATTTTGAGGGGGATTTTACGACTGTATCACGTGCGTGGTCTGACTGTTATAGTTATATCGTATAACCTCACGCCATAACCGTAGCGGACTAGCAAGAGAGCACTAAGTGCCAAATACCTTCATGTTTACATTCGACTTGCTTTTACTCCATTCATCATCATCACCATCATCCTCAGCCTACTACCGTCCACTTCTGGACATAGGCGTATCAAATGGCACGCCACTGAGCTCGATTTTCAGTTCTTCGAATAGAACCACTGCCAGCAACTCTCTGTATATTGTCACTCCACCTACCTGGAGGGCGTCCTGTGCTACATTTGCCAAGTCGCGGTCTCCACTCCAGAACACGTCTGCTCCAGCGGCAATCGGTTCTGCGACAGATGTGACCAGCCCACTGCCGCTTAAGCTTGCTGATTCTTTACTCTATTCATCACTATTTATATGAACCCCGAACCTCCCGTTCGGCAGTCGTGCTTGCAACCGCTCGACCAACGAGGCAGCCAATATAAGAGACTTGATATACATATAGGAACATATTGATTTTCAAAATATAATGACTGTCATTTAGTGTCAGAATTCAAACTCCATTCTCCCACTGGAACGATGATATCTAAACCGACAGGATAATAATATTTTTCTGTTTTATTTAAGGCAAAGGATTTGTGTAAGAACACACAATACAAATCTGTAATAAAAATTTTAATTTTATACGATTCGGTAAGTAGTGTTCAAATGTATTTTATTTAATATCGCTGCTGTCTACCTAAATCTTTAGGAAGCTGGCGCAACGATTTAATACGGAATGAATAGTATCATTATATTAGGGCAATAGTGCCAGGTGCTTATGGCGTGAGCAGATTAAAAAAATACCAATATCATAAATTCCATTACTCCTTTTTGTAAACATATTAATTTACACTAATAAATATGGTTTCATTCTCTTTCAAAATCCGGGTCGCACGACAAGCAAAGCAAACTGTAATAGGCACTTATGTACGTACCAACACAGAAATAGCGCAGATATTTCCGCTAAACTGTACATTTTGCGCACGTTACCACGCTGTTGTCAAGTAAAATATCAAAAACAACAGTTACACAAATTAAGGGTCAGTGCACACTGAGTGGCGACATGCGCAGTAGCTGGCACCGGTTGCATGCGAAGAGCTGAAGAACTAGCTTAGTGCTGTGCTACTGGAAAAACCTATGTCCAGTAATAGACGGGAGTAGGCTGATCTTCTTCTTAGCGTGTCGATGACAAACACATTTTAAGTCCCTAAATGGTT
>DWME01010331.1:0-10290 GCA_018244795.1 Parelbella ahira ahira
AGCTATGTATGTCCCATTAATAGGCCTTTAAGAAGTTCTAACGAATAGCTTAGTATCGCTCAATATACACTTTTATTGTAAGGTTTTATTTGTACTATACATACGCGAGACTTTTAAACATGTACGTACGGTGTGCAGTTTTTTCGTCGTTTTTTCGTTCGTCTTGTAACTTGTCGTTTGGAGCTCTTTTATTTTGGTTTTGCGCGGGGCGTGTTTCAGTTTGTTCGTATCGATATATATATACATACATATTATATTCGTGTGTTGTATGTTTTAAACGGGGTCAGTTTAGTTTGTAGCGATGTTTTTGCACGGAGCGTGCGCAGCGCGGCCGCCGGAGCGCGCGGCGGCCGCTTCGTTCTTGTTGCTAGTATGTTGACTTTTTATTATATTGTGATTGTAGTCGTTCAACGCTATTCGATTTGTATATGTATATACATATGTTTTTTCTCATTTTAGATAGCAATTTTGTCGTTTGGCATATCACGTGAGGCTCACATAGTTATTACGGGGGGCATCGCCGTGTCTTTTCTTATATGTATAACACACACTCGATGCATTTTTAGATGTGAAATTTGTATTTTTGGGACTGTGGTTATCTCGCAAGTGTGCAACTAGGTGGTGTTTAAACGGTTGACCGTTCGATCGGTCGGTCAATCGATCGTTTGATTGATCGCTCGATGAGTTGACCAATCCATTAATGGATCCGTTGATCGACGTACGATTGGTCGGTTGATTGTTTTTGGAGGTAGATGTCGATACTTTGTCCCCTCGTGTCGTTTCGGGTGAGGATATTTCTCGCACTATATCACATTTGCATGATGTATGCGCGTTGGCGTGCGTGTCTGTGTGCGTAGTGGTACATACATAGTGGTAACGGTGCGTTATTTATTAGTGAAGCGTTAAAAATGAAAAAATTCTGCAAAAAAAATACAGAAGTCAGTTTTTTATCGACCCGTCGGTAGTGTACCGAGTGTGTTAATTACGCAATTTTATTATTATGATTATTCATAGCATGCGCCCAATGCGGGGCGGGTTTCTGAAATTCTGGTACCTAGGTACTTTAGTGAAATTATTAATTCATTACTATTATTATTACTAATAATGTTAATAAGAAATTAAACGATAGCTGAATGTAGCGCAATTCATCAATACCTAACCTAGTTGAGTATTATAATGTTATGATATCGACCGTATGCGTCTAGCGCGCCGTGGAATGTCCGTTCTCTACGTACTGTTATTGAGTCGTGTGCACACGTGCAAGTGTTTATACGTTGTCTATCAAAAAAAAATTCTTACAAACATTTTGCTGTTAAGTGCTTTTATAATGTAGTTAAATAGCTTAGCCCTGTCGGCGGCTCTGCAGTTCTGCCTGCAAACAGCCTAAGTTGGGTATGACGATCTTTTTAGTGCATACTTTCGTTTCTATCTCACGTCAATAAAGCATCGTTACTGTTCATTATTGTTGTGTAATAGTTGTGTAACTGTTAGTATTTTTGCATGTACAGATAACTGCGGCTTAATTTCTCTAGCCAATTTCCCATCATTTGTCAGATAGTGTAACAAAACAATGTATTTGTCTATGTCCACTCGCTGTCCCACTGACAATACATGATGACAGGTTTTCGGTTGGCGCGAAACGATAATTTAATTGGGACGTTCCACGGAACACACTGCGCTCACTATGTAATGACGTTACTAGACAATATTACTCGTATGTTGGTTGGTTTTTACTTCTTGCACTTTTTGCATCGCGTATTGCATCTACATACTTAAATATCTATCTAGCTATTTATCTATCTATACATTGTGTATGTATATGCAGGGTGTATAAAAATACACTTGCTAAAAGACCTATTCGAACTGTGACTGGACTGTTGTTCTGAAACCGTTGAGACGTAAGGATCGGACGCAACCTACGTAAATACTTTTTATAGTGCAAGACATATCTCTGAAAGACCCCGCCTGGGTTCAGTTCGGATGGCTTTGGTAAAGAATTGTTTGTTTTTCTACATCCTGTGGATACACTTCGTTTCGTCCGTTGTCTAGTTAGAGCGGTCTCTGGACTGTTTGTTGCGCGGACCGTATGGTGCATGAGAGAATATTTTTTTAATGAATTTTTCCAATGTAACAACACCCGACCGACTCCTCTTCACTCGCGAATGATACGTCTCTATTCAATGTTGATGTAATATTAATCCGAATGTATAGACATTTATAGATTTGTTATTGGCGAGCCTTATCTATCTCACGTACCTACTTAGTGAAAACGAAAAAAACTGCAATTGTCTATGGGGAAAGTTTTTTTCTCGTATTTGTCATATTTTAAATTTATTTGTAAATAACGACCGATAATGTGTTGTGCGTGTACTGTACTACATACTGTCTTATTGTAAAACACATACAAATAGATACGTTTCCTAGTTATCGAGACATATTTTTTAGGTAAATTTTTGATCATTTAGAGGGCGTTCTTAGTCAAATTTTTAACGATACATATTATAAAAATAGTATTATGTATTTAATTCAAATATATATGGTTGAAACGAACGCAGTAATAATAATCATTATTATTATTGTTATTGTTGTACTCTTCTGTCTGTTGGAGGAAGGAGGAGGACACACCTAGTCTAATGACCGACATTTAGTAGCGTGAAAATTATATGCCCGCAGGAGTCGGCCTTGACTATAATTTGAAATTAGATTTATATATTTTTATAGAGTTATTTCAGTAACCTGTTTATACATATATATAATATATATATGTCTACGATCAATTTTGTTGGTGGATTGGTGTGCAAGCCTCGTGGCTGTCATTTGCAGGAAGGCAGATATGTAATTAATTCATAAGTACGAATTTCAAATTGTTGCTTACCATTTTCGGTTTTTCTTTCTCGTTCAACTTTTGACTAACGTCGAGTGTCTTACATGAATGTCAACTGGTGACAGTTTGACTTTTGTGATGTCGGTAATGACAAGTTTTGACCGATGTCGAGTGGTAACTTTAATTGATAACAGTTTGTATAACACGCATGTGCAGTGATGGCCCCTGCGAATGACGTCACGAGCCGAGCTTAGCTGAATAAGTTGACATTGTAATGAATTTTAATAGTTTGTGCTGTACGCAGTTTGGCGACGAATGTGTTGTTTGGTTTGAAATGGCAATTTTTGTTACTTGAATTTGTCAAATTGATGTCGTTAGTTTCGAGCCAAACGACGCGACGGTAACGCCAATGTTGTTGTTGTTGATTTGATGTATTATTATTTTTTCTATACTCTGTACTGTACTTACCGTTTTTTATTGTCTGTGCGAGACTTGTGTACAATGAGTTTTCCTCTTTTTCGACTCGATTTCATCGCCATTTTTCTGAATCTATGCTTTTCCTTGGGACACGTTTTATACATGCCAAGAACGATGGATTGATAGGAATAAATTTGTGAACTGATTAGGTTCGAGTGTAATTGTTGTAAACTGTCACTATCATTTAATGATCAGTTGGTGGCGTATTGTACGTAGGAATTTAGCACTCTTGGAAGTGACTAACTGTTCGTAATGTTCTCTGTGTGTATCCTACGTGTCCTAATCTTAAATCGCCCCCCCCCCCCTCTCCTCTTGTTTTTCAAGTGCAATGAATTAATTTAGACTTGTGAAGATATTAAAATGAATTTGAAACTTTTTTGCGTTTTCTCTGTATGTAGCTCGCTTTCTGGGGTAGTGCAATGGAATGGGCTGTTTATTATTTTTTTATTTAATCACATTTTTTGTCCTTGGCGTTATTTTCTATTCAGACTCTATATTTGACATTTTGGTGACATTTAACCACTGCTGCCAACCCTTTCGCTGTCATTTAAATGTTTTGATTTGTTATAATAGTTCGGTTATTTTAAGTTTCGGGCTGAATGGGGAATTCGTGGAACATTTTGAATAAACTGTTGACAGCTGTTTCCGCAAGTGTGTCGTCACAGGATCTATGTAAGTTCACTTGAGCTGCGTTTTCTCCATCTGAACGATGACCAAAGACAACGTCCCAAAGAAGGCCGTACCAAAAAGACAATGACGGGAAACCGTAAAATTCCTATTTAAAGTTTCACGGAAAATGTGGCTCATTAAGTATGCAGACGATAATTTGATGGACAATCGACTCGAGCGCAGAGGTTTACAGAGGTAGACAGAAAAGCTGAGAGTAGTATATAACATTATAATATGCAGACTGGTTTATTTTTCATCCAGATCTTTATTTTAGTACTGTCTTAAAATTTGTATAATTGACATCTAAATACAATATCCGAAATTGGAACCATTCTGTTTAATAAGATTCATGTTTTACTCTGCAGTTGGAGAATCGTAGTACTTCAAACATTTGTCGTACTAAAACCAGGAAATGACCGTATTTGAACGGCAGTATATTTATGTTATGGTTAAAACATTTCTGTAAGTGGTTTCTTATTGCGCTCTCGAACTAGTGTGTAGAGGTTATTACCTCTTCATATCATGATTTTGACGTTTTATTTATTCTATATTGACAAACTGTCAAATTCGCTTGCTCTGTTGGTCTAATTGTCCATCGAATTACAACATTCTGTATGTACATTATAAATGATTTTTTATATAACCTTTTTTTTAACATTAGACGTAGTATACGATTCCTGCTTGTTTCGATGTATTTTTGATGTTATTCCTATTTATTTATTTTTTACGGTTTTTTGTATAACTTTTTTTATTTTAATTTTATTAATACTATTAGTTTAATAATCGATTATTTGACTATTATTTATGCGATTTGTCAGAATTATTTAGTGTTATTAATGTTTTTATGTTTTTTTTTTAATGTAGGTACTCTACTAGGTTTTTGTTAAAAATAATCACATGCATATAGAGTATTAAGAACTTAAGAACATTATTATAGCACACATTGGCAGTTAAGTATACAATAAATACTTTGTATAACTTTAAATTGTTATTAATTGTTGAAGACAATGTATATTAAATGTTGCACGTTCCGTAATTTTTTGTTATATTTTTATAACTCTTTGTTACTCAGTTAATTTCGTACAGTCAACGTTACTTTTTAATTTGTTTGTATTGTTTTCATAGAAAGTGGTACTCTGTAATCTGATACAGACGACGCTTTGATTATTGAAAAGTTTGATGTTCAATGTTTAATGACAATTTAAAGTTATGAAAATTTATTCATTTATATCTCTATATACATATTTGACGTTTCAATATAATAGTAATTGGAATAATAATAATTAAGGAACACTTTTCGTAATGTCATAGCGGGCAATAGATGTAAATTTAATGTAGATTCATAATATTTCTAAATTGGAGCTTTACTGGTATGTAATAATAATATTATCATTGTTTATGTTGATTTTCAATACGAATACAAATTATATATGTAGGTATATATCTATGTATAAGTACACATATATATTTATTTATTAACTAAATGATTGGTAGAAACATTAACTATGTAGATTTGAGTTTTTTTTTATTTTGTTTTGTTTTAATTTTTATTATTATTTATAAGAGTGAAATTTATTTTCTGTTACTTGATAGTATTATCTTAGAGTTATTATGCTTTACTGGGGTGGTGTGGCTTCGGGGGTGGTCGTTTGTTTTTTTTTATCAAGTAGGAACTTTTTTGAAAAATGACATTTATGAAATAAACTTACGTTTAGTCTTTTCTTATACTCTTTTTGAAGGGAGTTTTCTACGTTTTTTAATATCGTATTGTCGCGTGTATTGACATTTAAGTTACCTATTTCTCGAATTATTATGAGCACGAGGTTTTTATAATCTATTAGAAATAGAGCGTAGTGCGAGAAATTTAAATATAATTAGAAATTTAAATAAAAATCTTAATTTATAATTTATCACAACAAATAGATAATTAATTTTTTTTTAATGTTTTAGCTATATGTAGTATATACATATATACATAGTTACCATGTCACCCCACGCTACCCTTCTAAAGTAATAGGTATTATTTAAACGGAAATACTTTTTATATGAATTTTATTATTATGATAATATGGTATTTTACTAAATATTAGTCCAATATTAAATCTTTACACACTTGTTTTATTTTCACATCCCTATCTTTATTATATGTAGGTACACACTTTATATATATTTACGTATTACAATATATTTATGTACAAATATAATATATCGCACGAATATTAATGTCATAATAGGTTTTGTGCAGATTGTTTAAATTAAAAAGTAAGTACATACCTACGAGAGTTGTAGATATTGTATTGTAGAGTATGGATTGCTTACATTGGTGCCCACCACCGGGATTTTTACCCCGAACAGTCTTTGCTGTCCTTAATGTTGATACACGGCTATCTAGAATATTTTTATAACAATTATCATAAGCAGTCGAGACATGTCCGCACCGCTGGCCGTTCACATAAAACTAATCTTAAATATTTTTTTCAGCAAATTACATTATTTTTCGTATTTCTTATTTTCATAGTTTAATAACCTTTTAAAATAAGTTGTATTTATGTAGATCAGCCAGCTGGTTTTTTTTTCGTGCTGAGAACTGCGTTCAGAAACATCAAAAGTGGAACAGGCTAGATACACATTACCTACTATTCGTACAAAATAAAAAAAAGTTTTTATCCTTCCACAAATTATCTGTTACTGGCAAATTTCGTTGAAATTGAGAGCTAACGTGCATACATAATATGTAGCACGCAAAAGAGTTACATTTGCAATAAGGTACGAATGCCGAAATATGCATGGTACTTGGGACAGACTAAAAAGTTTTTATAAACGCTTCCAAACCAATCATTGCCATTCCATTTGCCTCTTTGGCACTCTCCACTCCTCAATCCACCTGTTGGAGCCTTGCACGATGGGTGGCTATCCCCATCGCCGCTTTCGCCACAGAGAGCTGGCGTGTTGATATGTGGGTACGTACAATAATTGCCATTCACACGCATCCACCAGCACCACCTGTGTGTTACTGCCTATATTTGGAAAAGGCAAGCATGACGAAATTATCGGCCGTGACTTTGGTTTAGCTGATGCTTACTACAAAAATAAAAATAAAATAAAAAAGGAAAGGAAGAAGGGTAGTTTATTAAAAGAATCCCTAACAGGTAATATTCAAGTATTACAAAAGAAACTGTCGTCTTGGAAAATGATTTTATAGTGTGAAAACGATAGCTAGCGTTCTTCCTGTTTTAGAATCAAAAGATTGTCTGATCTAAAATGCGACAGAGCCTCTATTATGGTAACCAGATAGCTAAAAAATGTGAGCCCTGACTGGACGCCTGGCAGGTGTGAAATATCAAAATTATTTTGTACAAGTCATGCATAAAAGAACATTACGACTGAAACTAAACATGGCATAATGAGAAAATAAGATATTACGATTTTTTTCCAACAATGATGACTGATTATTTAATAAACATTTGTTTTCGTTAAGTAAGCAAATAAAAAATTCAAACATTTATTTCAGATTGCGACAACTAAATTCTTCTAATCAGTGGCTTCTTTACTAGCTCCATCATAGAGCGTGGCGACGCGGTAACCATCGGTTTTACCCGCGGCTGTAGACGTTTCACAACAATAAATTATTATTATATATAGATACTAAGTAAATCACACGAAAATAGTGTGTAGTTAAATAATATGTAGATATTAATGTTCATCATCATCGTCAACCTACATCCACTGCTAGTCACACGTCTACTTTGAGAGGTTTCTGCTAATAATCCCCACGCTACACAGGCGAATTGACGACCGCGGAGTACGATTTCTCCCATCACTTACGCCGCTGCTCGTAGAAAACCTGGACATTTAGCCGAGGCTAGATAGGTTGTACCATACCGCGATCAGCCTGTGCCGGGCTTAATCGCCGTGCCGCACGTGCCTACTCATATGCCACAAGCTGTCCGCTAATAACATTGTTTAAAACTACACTATGTTACAAAGTTCTCGTACCGAAATCGAATGACAGAAATCGAGTATTTACATAATCTATCTCAATGATTGGTATCCTTAAATGATTATAAAAACTGGAGATCAAAAGAGAACTTGCCTGTGGAGTGGTTACTAGACTAGGCGATGTACCAAATATTACCTTACTTCATCCTGTTCATCCAATAACATCACCAACAACAGCGGTATAGTGAAGTGTAGTTTGTGTGCTGTTACAAGTTGCTTACCAGCGCCTCTTCTACTGGGTATGGACTGCTGTTGCGATATCCCAGTTAGACACAAATAAATTAATATGCACATGTAATTGCAGGTAGGGATATTCAATTTACATCGATGCATCGAATACACTCGATGTATATTACAGTGCATCGAACTGATTCGATTTTTTGACAAACTGTCGATTTACTCGATGTATCGATGTATTTATCTAGAACACCGAACCAATGGTAATCAGCTGATTATAGCTACTTTTTTCTTTTTTGTTGGTGGCGCGAGCTATACATAAACACCTCACCGCATTCTATATACCCGATTTTGTATTGCAAGGCTAGAAAAAGTCGATACATCGGAAAACATCGATGTTTCTGTCCGATGCATCGGACAACATCATGCAGTCTCGATACAATGTATCAAAATAAACATCGACGTATTTTCTAAGTGGACATCCCTAATTGCAGGATCTTTAATAATTTTTGGTATTGCTATATCAAATTATGTCCAGCTGGATATCACTGGAAATACCAAGACCCTGTATATTATCTATAACGCATATTAAATCAGTCAAAGAAACGTCAAATGTCAACTTCATCTATTGTTGTTGCAGTATTGACAGTTACGATATATTTTTATGTAGTGTTAAAATATTGGTAAAGTGTAAAGCTATTTCATTTTGTATAATGTTTTATATGGATAGAGTATTGCGATATGTTGAAAAAAACTAAACAGATGGAGACTAGTGAGTTGTATACTAAAGCAAACGTAATATTCGACGGGCCAAATGGTATTAGATACGCGATCAATCCCTTTTCAGCGTTCGCCGAGTCAGATATCGAGATCTCCATAGTGGCGCGCGACCAGGAACCAATGATATACTGCAGCACTTGCAGCTTGGAGTTCGTGGACTCCACGGAGTTCGCTCACCATAACTTCGAAATGCACGGGCAGAATAGGATTCCATGCCCAATATGCAATACGTACTTCAGGCGGCAGGATCACATGAAACGGCATCTCCACACGGTGCACTCTTTAGAAAAGTCCACCACGTGCCCTGTGTGCAGCAAGGAGTGCAAGCGGCAAGATCTACTGAAACGGCATATGAAAAACTGCCATCCACCAGACAACAACTACCAGTGCAAGGAGTGCGAGTTCGTCTCTGACACCCTACAGCAGCTGGAGCTGCACGGCGCATGTCACATAGTACCAGAGAGACATGTGTGTGGTGAATGTCAAGCATCTTTCAAGAGGCGAGACCATTTGAACAGACACTACAAATCAAGGCACACAAACACATATATTGAATGTACTGTGTGCAAACAATTGTTCAAGAGGAAGGATCACATGCTGCGACATATACGAGAAAAACACCAAATGGCTTATTCAGATTGCACGAAACAAACCACATCAACAAACTGAACGGTGTATTGTAAACCAACTTGTGACAAAAATTATGCACCCTGTATGTTAGGTCTGGTAAACCTTTTTTATTGATATTCAGAATATAAGAAATGGTGAAAAAGTCTTATGAAACCATAGCAAGTGGAATTCCTTAATCCTACCTACCCTTATAAGAAATAAGTGTGACAATATGTATATGTGTTATTTGCAAAGGACAGATTTATGCCCATTATAATTTTCTACTAGTCAAATCAGGTAATAGTGAAAAGTTAGGGTTGGCACCTAACTCTCTTAATTAAAAAATACTCAATGCCTATTGTCTTTCTGCCTTTACCAATTTTAATTTTCTCGTAAGTAATGTACAATCTACAAAACATATCCCTTACAGTAAAATGTGAAATGTGAACCATCCATCCAACCAGGATACCCTTTGAAACCCCTCTGTCAGTGCAGCACATTTCAAGATACTTCAGAAATGTGGCATATATAATGTATAGTTGATTTAGACTTAATTCTTTGTGTTGAATAAAATTTACACAAAAAGATACTAATGTAACACTAAATCAGTAATCCCCAAAGGGGTATTCAGAGGAGTGTAGAGGAGTGTAGAGTGGAGAGGAGATTCACTCACACGTTTCCCTAGTTATGTTTAAGTTCCATGGAATAGGTGGTGAGCCTATTGCCATACACCAGGCAAAGATCCACACTCCTAG
>DWME01010332.1:0-10289 GCA_018244795.1 Parelbella ahira ahira
GTTGAACTATTTACGTTTTAATATTTATAAAACATAACATTTATAGATTGAATATAAATATAATTATGTTTATAATCGATGTGTGTTTTACTATGATATATTATATAGATAATAAGCTCACTGGTGACGGAAAGGTATGTTGTTAAAGAAAATATTCTTATTAATAAAGTTTGTGTCATAAAAAGGCATTTAAATTCTACCGATGTTTATCTCTATATGTATATTTTATTCAAACGATATTTTAATGTAGTATGCCAGCCCATTTCTGGATACTAACAATAAGACATAATATATTTGTGCTGAAGTAATAGGTAGATTAGAATATCAAGATATAAGTTAACGTGAATTGGAAGCTTTGTGTACAATTATATATGGAATTATTTATAATTATTTATTCAATAATTTATATAACAGTGTAATAATTAATTTTCTAAATCAGATTTTCTAGTATAAATTTCCGGTACTGGCTTGAGGGTTGGGCTTGTCCTCCGTGTATGGCAATAGGCTCACCCGTCTTCCATGGTGGGACGTAAATGTAACTGGTGAAATGTGGGACTGTACTACACTTCTCTGGCTATCTCTTTGAGGATTACGAGCGTGATATTACTATTCTTTATTAAAGAAGCATATTAATGGAACACATTTTATTATCTCTTTCTCATCTCCTAAATACACAAATTGATAAGAAATTAAATTCAATATAAATGAAGACGGCAAAGAAATAAAACACAGTCCTCTATAGATTTATGTCTTTATTAAAAAACACTTAATATCTACGGGTACTACGATTAGAATAAAACGTTGTATTAAAAATGCGCAAATATTAACGGTTGGATTCTTACGAGTTCCGCGACATTTGATTTACAACTGAGTTCGTTTTAAACAGCGCAGAGATAAATCAAGTGGAGTTTTAAGGTTTGTTAATTAATCTTACTTCTTACATCCCCAGAGAGACTCATAAACTCCGTGTTCATCCTATAATTAGTCAATTGTGCATTTATCTCTCAAAATTCATGGATCCATAAAAATAATTAAAGGTCACTAAACATTAAATCCTTAAACTAACTATATAATGATATGGTTTGTGATTAACTTCAAGTTTATATGGTATATAAATGTGTGCTATCATTTTTGTTTCAATGTATGTATTAGCAAATATTTTACCATAATTCGAGGAAATTTGGCAAACACTTACAGGTGGTATAATTAATATAATAGATTAAATTTTAATTCATTAACATCGAATACATTCATCATCAATTGCAAATCGACGTATAGCTATGCTATTAATCCAAATATCAAAATTGACTACGTTACATTGGTGTGAATAATCTAGACAATTATAAATTAGTGACACGATAGTTTTGTTACTTGTTTGTATAATGTAATCTGTGTGTGAGATTGATCTGTGCGATTATATAAATGGATACTTACTACAGCTGGTACATTCTATTTAACATAATGTGGGTATCAGCTAAGTGCAACGTGCAGTATTGACTTTAATGCGTATACTAACACTAACACGATTGTATTTCAATGACTGTGTATTTTACTAATAATATATTTCCTCCGATGGCAGTCATTCTTTTAATAATCCTTGATTATCTAACCTAATATACGAAATGGATTGAACTTTTTTATTCTGTTTGCTGGCTGTTGCGGCCGCCTCGATCTGTTCGGCTTGTGCAATGGCTCGTTAGCTCCAGAGAGGAGAGGCGATTGGAAATCATCAATGTACTGAGATGTATCAGTGTCATTTTTTCCGAATTCATCGTAATTGTCCGCTTCGGTGACATCATCGATTTTTCCTTTTACAGTAACCCGCGGTGGAATTATTGTAGAAGTGTCATTGATATCGTCAATGTGCTTTGCTTCGACCATGTACTGTTTTGTTGTTGCTTCAAGTTTTGAAATTTCTTTGCTTAAATCAATCATGTGCTCAATTTCTTGCATTTTACTCGTTTCATTATTATATGCAACTTTCGTGATATTTATAACTTCATCTGTTTCGGAACTAGGCGTCAAGCCGACTTCATCTTTAAGTATTAACGTTGCAACGTTACCGGGGACTGTAGTAGTATCTCCCGTAAATACTGTAGACATACTTGCATGTGTATAATTGATATGAATATTATTGTCAGTAGTATCCTTAAATATTGGCATTTTGGTAGTTATTTCGAATACAGTCGAATTTAGCGGAGATTGCTCAGTATTGTGAATAAAAGTAATTTTAATTATTTCATCATTCAGAGTAATATTAGAATTTAAGTTAGAATCGGTATTTAATTCATAATCCTTGATAGTTGTAGGTGCCCTTGAGAAATATTTTTCCGATTTATTAGTCAATTCATTTTCAAATGTTGCATTAAAATCATTCAAAGCGTCTGAGATATTCCCGTGTATGTTGCTTGTATCATTTACGAACTCAGGTTCTTTAATAAGGACAGTGAGGTCAAGAGAATTATCTTCGTTTGTTGGGTCAAAATAAACAACACCTCTCAAAGTGGTAGCTTCTGTTTCTTTAGGTGACGTTTCGGTTTGAGGAGTAGTTGTTGATTTAATGGTCTTGATATATTTTACTGATTGTATTTTACTCTTAACTTCATCAAGCTTATGATCATATTTTTTAGGCAATACGTGTTTACCAATATCTTTTTTATTCTTTATAATACTTAGTGTACTGGTGAGTGGCGTCTCTGTTGTGTATCTTATAGTTGTACTTTCTTTGGTAGTTTTAGAATCTTTAGTACTCTGTTCGGTATTTAGAGTATCATTGTTTTCGTCTTCATGTAGAATAACGTGTTGATGTTTTGTATGATGTTGAGCTAGTTTTTCTTCAAAAGATACAGCTGTCATGTCATCATTAACTTTGGCCTTCGCCATAACTAATGGTGGCACAAAGTGATCAGTGGGCTGACTAAATATATTTTCGAAATTACCTAAACGCGCAAACTCATCATGCAGTAATTTGTGATTCATGCGGTTTTCGTCTTCTTGTTTTTCCTGTTGTTCATTTGAATAGAAGTTATCTTGCGTTGCCACTTTAGGGATATCGTTACTTTGAAGATTATTATGTTGGATGACATCATGATCGATATTTTTTATTAACAAAACTTTATTGTCTTGGTTTTGTTTTAACTGTTGTTTGAAATTAATGTTATTTTGGGTGACCAAAATATGTTTGAACAGATCAGGAGTCGATGTGATGGAGTTCAACGAGTCATCCTCGTGTTCGGTTGTTAGATTTTCTCCAATCGTAATATCGTTGGTTTCTTGTTCTCCCTCTGTAGTCATCCAGGTTGTAACTGTCGAGGTGACGATTGTCGATGATGACGATTCATCTTCATCAGCGCAAGAAAGATCCCGTAAAAGTTCTTCATGTTTCTGTTAAATAAACATTTATATGTTAAATTTCTTGTTATATCGGGAGAAATATTTTATGCCTCAAAAGCATATAGTTCATTACAACGCTATGCGAAACAATGTATATTAATCAACGGCAGTTAGGACTGTCTACTTATTTGAGACAAGCTACTCAGTGCTTTTTTATTTATACCTGTAATGAGAAATGTTGAAAGGGGAAAATCAAATATAGCACATTTTAAATACAATTTCGTACAATGATGGGTATATACCACGTTTCCGGTACACTGAACACGCTTCACGCCCGCCATTCCGCAGTCCGCTGTTAGCTGTACGGCAGCACTCTCAGGCAAATACAGCACAGTCAGTGCTGGTAAGGCCCGCACCATACACCCCTCGTTGCCCAGTGCCCATTGTGGTACTGTGAAAATATTAACATATGTAGGTAAAACGTAGTGTTGAATTTTGAGTGTTGGCTTAATTTCGTACGTACATGTATATCTTTACGTCAGATACCTTGAGGGTTACCTTAATTCTGTAGGTAGATTTCTGTATGTTTCTGAATGTATGAATTTCATTATTTTCATCAGTTTTTAAATTGATTCTTAAAAACAATCCACAGATATCAACACTTACGTAATTATGGCTAAGCTCATGTCAATATAAATGTCCAATGTAAGAAGTCAACCATCATTTTTATTTAAAATTCTATTATGATACCATCACGTCAGGCCTCATTCGGGGTCGGCAGAGAGCACCGAGTGCCAAAAATGTCTATCCTTACAGACCTGACGTGCTTTTTCTAGATTCAACACCCTCTTAATGTAATTTTTCATACCGGGTAGTTCACAAATAAAAGAAGCGACGGTGGGGCCACCACAAGCGCGCGCTTCCCAACGGTAGTCGGCGGCTGGGTCGGCGGCGGCGCAGAGCGGAGCGGAGCGGGCGTCCGGCGCGGAGCTCCAGTAACCGTCACCACTTAAGCCACGGTAGTCGCTAGACACAACAGAAATACCAATAACAAATGTAATGAGCTGTTCGAGAATTGGAAATATATTCTGGGGATGGGAGAAAAAAATGAAATTTGGAAATAGTTGTTGTTTTTTTTTCTATTATATTTTTGTACGAATTTATCACCATAACTCACAACTTTAACTTTTTTGTTCTCTATATTCTTAGAAGACAAAATCTCGAGACGGTTTCAATGGAAAAGTCAAAAAATCAGATACACTGAATGTGATTTGCAGCTTATAAATAATGTATATCATAAGATACGAGTAGTATAAACTCTCTTTCTGTTCTGTGAGTTCCTCAAATAACGACGTCGCTTAAAGCAGCTATTTTGTTTCAATCGACATAAATATTGCTCATTCATACGGTCATTAGAATCCGTAATTATTATTATGTTGCCACAGAGACATATTACTTACGTCCAAGTAAAGTCGCCATCTGGGTTGCTTCGTATGAGTCCAACCCACACCGCGCTCGAAATATCCAATTCCTTGAGGTACGCTCGTACTGCGTCGTACTGGGCCGTCGTGTCAACTGCGAACAAAGGTCGTATTATTAAAAATATATTTGGATTTCGAGTAGAGCGATAAGTCTACAAGAAACACGTTAATTCTGTAAAGATAGAGGTATTTGGCATTTGTCATTCTCTCTACCCCGTAAGAAACCTAGCGTGACGGCATAATACAGTTAATGTTTTGGATAATTGAATAACTGGGACGTCTAAGAATAATAAAAATATTTAAAATTGAGAATGGAAAATATAGGTTTTTCAAATCATTAATACTCCTTATATTAAACTCATGTATAGTTCAGTGTAGTACTTGAATCAAACATTTGACATTGTAATTTTAGAAAAGCAATAATATGATCTCTATTCAGGGGTTTATTCAAGAAACTAGAAGCAGTAAAATAATAATAATATGAACCAGTTATTCTTTGAAATACTTAAAAAGAAAAAAAAATCATTGCATTATTACTTCAAAAAAGCCACAGCAAGGCTGCAATGAATTGGATTCCTAGAACACTACAATTTAAACATGTTGACATGCCTGGAGTTAACTTGGCATTTAGGAGTAATAAATTACACGTAGATATCTATGTATTGTTTAGTTCAGCCGTATCTCGGAAGCTCCTTTATTGTCTAAGCTGTCCAAACTTATGTCGGCCATATCTCGATTGGAGATAACAGGTAAGAGCAGCAAGGATGGAATATTGAGATTAAATAACATTTTTTTAATATGATGTGCTATTGTTTGGCCACGATCTCACCAGCTGGAAAGCACAGATGCATCTCAAGATGAGCCACGTTTTCCTAGATAAATCCTATTCATCCGTGCTTTGAAGAGTCCTAATCTATTCGTTGGGAAACAAAGACGCTGGTTGTGGTAAAATAATAAAGAATTTTCTAAAAATTTCATTGCAATTCCTTACCATTTATCTTACAAATATCAACAACCTTGACCTTGTCTTGACGTTTATTTGCATCGCAAAATAATACATTTGTATATTTGTTAAATAAATTTTCATTCTTGTGTACCGCTTAACCCCGCTATAAACATCTTTCTGACAAGATTTATAGCACATTGGCGTGACTTCGTTCAGAAAAATAGCGGGAAATTTCTTCGGAATTTTCCGCTGTCACGACGAACGGAAATCAATACAGTGTTGTATAATAATATACGTAGCACATTTACTACAGCAAGTTTAATTATATTTTAGCAAAAGTTTTCGGGACCTTGACTTGCAAAATAATAATGATCATGAGCTTTTAGCAACTATATTTGCACCTTTAGCATTTTAATCTTAAAGAGGTTATACAATGATTGAAGTAAATTTTGAAGCCGGAGCGTTTCACCTAAGATTAATTCCAATTACATTGACGTACACATATATACACATATATACACATAGTGCAGGTACATTGACTAACCGCCAAATTACTTATTCAGACGGCTCTGACACAATCAGGACTGATTGACAGCCGAATTCAGGTGACAAATAACAGTAGGAACTACGCCGTGGGAGGGAAGAAATTTGCATTACCGCCGAGGGGCGTCAACTCGACAACACCGGCGGATTTCAAATTGACGTCATTAAGCTCCTATACTCCAAGGGGGCTCACTCTTACCGATAAGTGTTGCTAATACAAAATCTTGCGTGAACGTACCGAGCCATACGTAACTCGAAGCTTTCTGACTTTAATTAGAAATTACGCAAGTGGAACGCTGAAACGATGCTCTTAGAAAATTAATGTTTAATTACGTTGAAGGCATGTGCTGCTCGAACGTATTTTTGTCCCTCACTAAAACCCAATTACATTTTGATATAATCTCATTGTAACGAAGGTTTATACATACATTAATAGTAAAACTACGTACGTTTCTGTTATGTAATATTATTAACCTTATAAACGGCGAGGCTTTCATATCTATTATCAAAATCACAACACAATGTTCGGGCACACGAAATAAGAAAAGAAAACCTTATAAATCCTTTCAGAACTCGTAACAAAAGAAGATTAAGTAGAGCTGTAATAACATATAGTGGTATTATCCGTGAGCGAAAGCGCTTTTTACTCAGAAGCATTTTCTCATTCATATGTGTAAGGCTTTCGCGCTAAATATTTCTGTTATACTTACTGTGAGCTTTTGAGCTATTACTACTTGTATGTTTCCCGCCACGTCTTTATAGCCTATGTGATGGGATTCTATATATTTAATATTATTCGAGGACTTTCACGTATTGAGGTGGGAAGCGTATATGAGAATTAAGCATGTTTAGGGCTCCCGTCTACAGATCTCGGTGGTGCCCAGTTTCAGTTTTGTCAAATATTTAGCAAGTGTGCAGTGACCCTGCTATGAACAAACGAAAGGAGTTTTTAGAAACAATAGAAGATGTAGACATTATTCATATTTCAGCAGTTCGTACATATAGGTTCCGTTTATTTAGTAATCGCGCCACCGTGACGGCGTCGTGCCTTTTAAAAAGAAACGTACAACTTTGGCAAACTTTCATAATTCTCTTAATGGAACTCTTCAGGGGAAAGCCCTGAAAGTTTTTCCTGCCCCAGGTGAAAGATTCGTCGAATCGCCGAGGAACTTTTTATTTATTATTTCTGCACTGAAAGAAATCAGATCCAACTTTTTCAGCAACCCACTTTTTCAGTACATGCGTATGTATGAATGTATGTATACATATATATTTCAATAATTTAACCTGCGCGGACAAATGCAATGTAAATTAAATGGAAAGAGATTTAAGGTGCCACTAAAGTAAACAATATCAGGAAGACAAGTGATATCTGACAGATAAATGAGATTATGGAGAACTATACTGCAAAGCCTCGTATCTTAAAGTATATCACCATACCACACGAGTTCAAATGGAATCACGATATTGGAGCATTATCCCTATACATAAGCAAATTATCTCAAGTCTTCCATTATTTTGAAGTGACACCAAACGGCTGCGTAAATAACCTTATTGTTTTGTATCGCCAAAATTATTGCACCTCTTACAGCAAACAGAAACATCTCAATGCATCTCAACACGGAGTAAATACATTATTTATCTGTTTAAACGAATGTAGGAACATTTATTTTGGAGTTCTTGAAACGTTAGTATTTCTATATTTCACGACCACTTCGAGCGAGTGCGTCGCGAGCGGCGTCGGCTGGCGGGAAGCCAAAAAACTCGCGAACGCCGCAGGGTGGAGGAACACAGAGGATGCCAATTCGATATTTGTGATGCAGTTAAACTGCCGCACCGACCGCGTCCTTATCATTGGGCTCCTGTTTAACGCATTAGGTTTATTGCACACGACGCTGTCACATTTGTTCTCACAGTGGCTCAGTTTTCATTAGGTAGTGTTATGTTTTTATTAGTTATTTCATCAAATATGCAAGTTGTGTTGTTCTCGATTGTTCGACAGATGTTATCGTGATAGTATTTTTTAAAACCATCGAAACAGATGGTTGTGTGTGGTAAATAATTAAGTAAAATAAATTAAAAGTATAATGGACAATGTGTAATCAAATTTGAAAGATACTTTAATGTACTGCCAGTTGATTTCGTTATTTTCTATAAATATAGTAGTATCTAACAAAATATTATTATCTGAGGTAGTATGTAATAAATTATCACAGTGAAGAATGCCCATATGTATTCTCCATCAGACAGGCTTGACATTAATAACTATTTGGGTGGATATAAGTGATCATTTCATTGGTACGAAAGATAACAATGCAGAGAATCTCAGTATAAAAACTTCAGTACAAGCTACAACAATATCAGAATAACAATACCAGTACAACATCAGTATAACAATAGATACTAGTACAACAACATCAGTATAATAACACCAGTACAACAACAGCAGTATAATAACATTGGTACAACAACATCAGTATTATAGCAGCAGTATAACCACGTGTCTAACAACACCAGTACAATAACATCAACTGCGCTGGAACTCAAAAAGTTTCCAGCGTAAACATTTGTATATCACCTCGACAGTAAGTGAGGCACAATGGCACAGACTGGCGTGACGCCAATCAACTCGCGGGCGCCTCGGGGACTTGCAACACGACACCGGCTCGATATTTGTGATGCCATTTAACTGTCACTCTTTCACTAAGCTAAGTGGGAAACGTCCAACTCCTTTTGAAAGTAGCAAAATATGTCGTCTGACTAAATTGGTGTTCCCCAGGGATCTATTCTAAGTACTTCGGTTAGATAAAAGTTCTCGCGTGCTTCCTTCTTTGTAAAGTAATTAGTTGATAATTGACACTAATACTAATTATTTTCTTGTGTTAACTAACAGTCGTTGCAATTTTTAAACATGATTCAAACTATATGTACATGAATAAAAATTTTATAATAGACCACCATATGTATTGTTTACGCCTAAATTAATATTTCGCCTGATTTTATATACTCACTACAACCTAAATCAATCTGAAGTCAATGTTAAATATTACGTAAACTCTAAAGTTAAGTCTGTGTATACTAGAAGTATTCGTGATAGACTTTTCAAATTTGGACGGTAACATAATCACTGATGCTTAAAAGGCTGTTTATCTGACAACGTCGACCGACCCTTATCTACCAAGTTCATTAGTAAGTCAAAATTTGTTTATGAAACAATGATCAGAATTATAAATTTGGTATCCTTTGATAATACCCCGAATGGTTATAATATCGTGGGTATCACGACGGTATTACTCTGATGGTGTAGGTAGAGGAGTGTAGTACACTCCCACAATTCACCAGTTATGTTAGACGTCCTAACATGAAATAAAAAGAGAGCCTATTTTTATATGTCGGGCATAAGTCTAAACTTAGCAATATTGCTGGGAATTTAAAGTTAGAAAAACGAAAAATACTATGCCTATGTATACTATGACCCAGGAGTCGCGCGTGTAAACATTAAACCAACGAAGCAGTCCATGCAGCTCACAAAATTCTATATAAATTGTGTTTTTTAATTTTATTTTCGTTGTTAGTACTTCGCTGTTAAAATTCATAAAGGGCTTACTGAAACGGTCAAATATCAACAGAGCGTTCGGCGGTTAATAAGTTACGTTTCAAAACTCCACGAAAATACTGCAGAACCTACATAAAACAACATCATTCGGTCCGCGCTGTTCGGTGTACGTATTTCGGGGAATATCTACGAATTTGTGAATATTTTGTTGAAGGGCCGCCCAGTATTCGTTCTGGGTACGAGGATTTACGAGTTTATGCAGATCGTCTAAATAGCGTTCATATGTGCACTTATTGTGGTACAGTGAATAACATTTCAGTTTTACGATCTAATTTATCTTAATTTAAACAACTGTTTCAAAAAGAAATTCGGAAACCAGACATGTTATTTATTTTTCGAAGTTCAAGTATTATTCGCGTTAAGAATTGCG
>DWME01010333.1:0-10289 GCA_018244795.1 Parelbella ahira ahira
GATGGAAAGCAACGATGTGGCCTATGATGTAGCAAGCTTGCCTAGTAAATGCCTATTCACATTAAATTTGAAGAGGTTATACGTATTTAGTATAATTAAATGAGATAACGTTGTAGTCAAGCGACAGAATGAAGTCTAAATCCGCCAATTAAATCATACTGACTAATGACGTCATTACTCTATATTCAAATGCTAATAGCGAACAATAGATCGTAAACAGTATTGAATGAGCTGTACTGAATTTATTTGAATGGGGGACCTGTACGATACTTGTCGCAGCCACCGCCGCTGTCGCACAGGTGACTAATTGGCCCCATTGAGGCGTGTTCACGTGCCCTTTTGATTAGTCGAACGATTTAAATCGTTCAAAACGTTAAGCCATATAATGGCGTATGAGTATTGTATTAGTTTGAATTAAGCCATTGTATGAATAATAAAACAGTTCAATGTGAACAGTATCATGCAAGTATCCAAATTTTTGTCTAGCGCGAACAACTGACGCCTAATTAAGGTCAATGTACACTATCGTTTATTTACCATTTGATGTTCGCCCAAGTCGTATTGTGTCGATCTGTCAAACGTATTTTATTCTTCTGTAATAATAGGTCTTGTTTAACACAAAATGAAAGAAATAAAATGTTCACTTTTACGACTTGTCATAACGTTTATAAAACGACTATTTCAATTATAATAATAATAGTTCTCTTAAATAGCCCATGAAATAAATTTATATGATTGTTGGGACGTGATTGCAGAATTGTAGTCATGAACTTAGCAGCAGTGCGGAAATACCCCATTTATTTTTAAGCAAGATTTCTTTCTTTCGAGCAGGACTAGACTAGTTGCCAAAGAACATAATATGTATCAACCCAAACAGCGAAGTATTGTAGCTCAAAGAAAGTAATTAGCAGCCCTAATAGCCAAACATTGAATCCTTAATCATCATCATCATCAGCCTATAGATTTCACTTTAATACTAGACACATGCCTCCCCAATGCGCGCTGTTGCGCCCTGTCTTGCTCATTCCGAATCAAATAAGACAAATCACATCACATCAAACGACCTACCACGATACAGCTATCAACGCTGTGAAAAAGATATGATCGGGTGTCTCGAAGCATCTGTTCCGCTCGATAAAGTTCAACGTGGCATCAGTCCGTGTGCGCGGGACACGACAATAAGTGGCGCATTCGTACTCGCTAACGAAGCGCGACGCGCGGCTATGGGAACGGACGGCGCCGCGGGAAAGTTGTATGCGTTAGTCACGCTCAGACATATGAACTTTATTATTATTATATCATCACGCCAGGTCTCGTATGGTGTAGGCAGACAGAAACGACTAATAATTATGACTTTACGTGCTTTTTCATAACAACACTCACTGCATAAACGCAAGCCAGTTCGGTGAGGGCCAGTATCTGATCAATTTGGTCAAGATCAAAGAACTACATGGACCAGGAGTTTTTTCTTGTATTTGTCTGTGAGACATGCTATTTTGCTATTAAAGACTTCTTATTCGAAATCTTAAAATTAGATACAATGAATGAGAGGAAGTCAATGCAATCCATTTCCTTTTAAAGAATGCTATCTGTTAATGGTGACTTTTCAAATCAAATTTCACGGTTATCATGACCGAAAAGGCGAAGTATACGACAAGTATAGAAGCCCACTGCATGGTTTATTGTATTCGTTATTATTGCTTTTATATATGAATAAAATAAAACATTTATTGGTTACGTTCGTATGAACGTAATTTACTGTATAGTGAACCCAATAAAATATAAAAATCTAAGAGAATGTAACATTAGCAAAGAGTGGAGATTTATAAACGTATACTACTCGTATTTAAGATATGAACCTCAGTAATGTTCAAACTGAAAAAATAAAAATTTGCTTTTTTACTATTATTACGTCCTTTAACTCTTTTTTAAATTATAATTATTATTACATCTAAGCTGGCAATCTCCGCACACCGGACCTCTTGCGAATCCTGCACGAAAATATCCGCTCGGCACTTGCACGTTTCGTCATCCAACAAGTAATGCTGAACAGTGCAGTATTTCTGAGTGAGAGCGCGCTGCAGTGATTCATCACGTGCTCCACTTCGCCCTTATAAATACTCCGAGATACCAAATGTATGAGTCTACCGAACATATAAGAATGCCAATACGAAATTCTTATCTAATTTGGAATTCTCAAAGTTCACCCCGAAATTACATAACAATAGGAATATTCGGAAAGGTAACAAAACCATCTGACCAAAAGCAAATCAAACCCTGTTCTATAGCAATTAGACCACCGGATCTCTGATAAGACCCATCGCCATCATTATCATCAACCTTGTTAACGTTCCACTGTTGCGCGTCTTCCCTCACAATGAGAAGGATTAATGCCAGTCTGTCACGTCGGCCAAGTGCGTACAGGCAGCCCACACAGGCCTTAGAAAACATTATGGAGAACCTCAAGATGTGCAGATTTGCCTACGACATTTTCATTTCGAGTAAGTTACAAGATATATTTCCGAAACTCTCTCTGAAAGAAAGAAAGTAGGTTCTGTGCTTTGCCTTTATAATGTGCGAACCACAATGAAACCATTCATTTATAGTATCTATATATAAGTGCTGATAAAATTTGCCTGATATAAAATACATGATCAAGTAATGCGCACTCAGTTTAAAAATACTATTAAAAGATCCCATCTCAGTCAGCCTGGAAAGAAGTATAATCTTGAAGTATAAAAATTGTGGCAAGTCACGTACCTTCAGGGTCCAATAGCCTGGTAACTCCATATTCCTTCTCTGCTACGTGGAACGCCGTCTCCAGACGCTCGCGAACCTGCCTCGACCTGGTGGGAGAATATTGATCTTTAACATGCGCTAGGTAATAGATACTTCTAGAGAACACCAAATGGCATCACTATACCCAATTAATATTAGTAGATTAATTTTATTATAATCCATTTATTTTAACTAGCAAGAGGCGTTTGACTGCAATTTCACCTGACCACATGTAAAATGTACCACGCCTAACCTAAAAGTTATTTATTCTTGTCTTTATAAAATTCCAGGGATGTAAATGGATGATTTACCTGATATTACGCCAGTCTATCAGATCGGGGCGGTTCCTGTGTATGAGAGCGTTGAAGGCGAGCCCGTCCCTCCACGAAGACGTGAAGTCCGCGACCCTGACACCCGGATACTTGGCGGTGGAACGCCGCGCCCAGCTCAGCAGCGCCTCCCGGGCGGTCACATTTGGCTCTTGACCCACCACTATGTCAGATATCTGGGGACAAACGATACATACATTGAATATTCTGAGTAAAAGAATAAGCTCGAAGTAAGAACGTACCACTAAACCTAAAATACCTACTGATTTGAGATTCACAGCTACTGACTGCATATAATGGTCTTTCAGAACGCAAAATTTCATTAAATAAAAACATGAGTTCATTGACGTTACTTTTATATACATAAGTAAGAATTGTACCTTCGTCAAAAAGTGACGATGTTTTTTATGTAAACAAAATATATTTGTTAACCGAATACTAATTTAAGAATCATTTTATACTGGTGTGTGTATAAAAATAACATGTAAGCAAATTTCCAATGAAAGTTCATCTCACAATACAAAATGAATCTCACACTAGCAAAGAATTAACCAAATTGCAGTTTACAAGGATACAGAACAACGTCCGATGAAATTCTAGCAAAATAAGCATCACAGCACTGCATCAACACAAAAACTGTTAAGTCATATAACAATAGTCGCCGACAAAAATATAATGATACGGATTACATTGAAGCAGTATTCGTTATTTAAAAAGTATCTCGTGATAAGCGAGATGAAATGGAAATTGGCTCGCAGTAAGATATCACAAAACCGGGGTCCAGTCAAAGCTATAACCATAAGTGTCCACAATTCGTTTACATGATATTTTATATTTTTCCCCACCGTCGAGCTACGCTAAAAGAAAAAGACACCTTCACTGAAAATCTGAAGTCGTGGCTCCTGCGGGGCTACCTACAGTAAAGACTGAGTGTAGGCTCTCTTAATTGTGATACTTATTTGTTCATTTTTATGTGTTTAATAAAAAACTCAGTATCATCGATGAAACTAAAATTTATCTTTTCTATCTCAAGTGTTTTATCTAATATATAATACTTAAGAATAATCTAGTAATTTGTAACTTAGTTCGATAACTTAGGTTACGAAAGAGATTGCCGTGAGTCCACGTGGATGACAAAAAGCAAATAAGCCTTAAACCTTCTCATGCCGATATAAACCGAACCGTCAATTACTGCTATCAGTCAGTAATCAACTACTGCGCTTGCAGAACAAATATTCTTACTATCATCGCTTCCACTATAGAGCGAATGTAGATAGATCTTCATGAAGACAGTATAGAAAAACGTTTACGGTCCTTGAGGGGTGATTATTTTATTACGATACCGTTTCCTGAGACGCGAAACTTTTCAAAAGAGATTTATTTTCTATGATAGAATAGAATGAACGTAGAAGTAGGATAGATCTGTAAAAACATATGTAGATATTTAGCACTTGATGCTCTTTACATGCCCTTAGAGTATCCGGTGTGGCCTGGTGATATAATACAAATAATAAGCGGTGTGTAAATAAATGCATAAGCTATATTATTTATTAATTTATACACAATCGCTTTAAGGAATATTTATAAAACTTATTAAAATGATTATAATAAACAACACTGCTTAAAATAAAAATAATTCTTATAACTTGAGAGAACCCAGACACGAATATTTAGCCCTACGTTTAACAAAACATGTGCTATGGAATCCAGGCGTCTGACATACTACATACATACATAAATGTTATCAAATGTAATTTTAAAGCAGAACATAACAAATTGACAACCACGTAACATATGAGAACGATCAATATTTATGCAATGGATGCAACGACCTGTTATTGAAGTATTCGTACGATTAATAAACCGTCAAATCAACAAACTCTGACCTGGATAAACCTGGCCGACTTCCAGACTAGGAATAACCGGGAGCTATGAGGAAGTGATGGGCTCATAAATATAACCTAGACGGAATCTAGACTTGAAGTTTGCTGACTGCATGCGAGACACCGTTACGTGTATCGTTCGCGGTATGAATACGGTGACAGTTTCGTGAATGTTCCAGTGTGTTCTCGAATCTGTTCGATTATGGGGCTCTTCAGTGCTGGTGGAATTCATGGATATAGTAATTGCCGGTTATTGTTTATCACGAGATTAATCGCTTTTGTTCGATTTTATTTTATTACCCGTGGCGCTAAATTTTTCTGGACATCTGTGCGTTTCACCACGGAATATTAAACTTTTCCACGGTAAACAACTTCTTACATTAGTTTCTAGTAAAAGCTGGATACAATAAATATTACAAAAATCAGTTTATTATTTCGAATTGTTCATGAATCATTTTTTAATTTTAGTTTAATAATTATCTATTTACTAGTTGGCATATTTGAAAACAATAGATACATTCTGAAAATACTTGTGAATTGTTATAAATTTCCTTATTTAGAAATTCAAACTTTTATTTATCGCCTGCAAAAAAATCTACTCAGATAAAAAAGAAACAACTAAAGAAAACCAAGTCAAAGATCGCCATAGCACGGACACAGCTATTATGAAAAGAAGCCATTTCATATTGTGTAAACTAGCCGACGATTATTAACTTGAATAAACAACTATGATACGTTTTTTCGTTGACTGTACATTGACCGATGAAAAAACCATCCTTCGTTAGTACGTGACGGAATTCGCTACGGTGTCATTGCAATATCAAAAGTGGACCGCTCACACGTAGTAAGGACAGTCGCGAAGCTGTCAGATTTTTCGCAATTATATCATCCATTAAAAGTAAATGTCGTTACGAGATGGTATTCTATAAGGAAAATCTGGAGTTTAAAATTTAACAGTTACAATTACAATGACACTCGTTTATAAATGCGATGAACAAAAGAATGAAAACGATGTCTCCGTTATATTGGAGAACGAAGTAAGATCTAGATCAATTTATATTTCTTATTTGATTGTATTCACAAACGCCCAAGAATATTTATCGAAAATAGAGAATATATTCCAAGTTTTTCCCTACTTATTCATAAAAATTTAAAACGAGGGAATTTTTTTTTTATTTATTCCATTACTCTAGAACATATGTAGAACTTTTAACCAATTGCAAGGATCCTACGATATGAGCCATATTCACAGCAATTTAAAATATTTATTGGTAATGGCAGGCAGTAAAAGACCAGGATTAAGAGACATTAATGTACATGATACGAAATCAGGAAGAAATACAATGGGCCTATTCAAATTATGAAAATATTTTAAGGAAGGTAATTGGCTTCCAAATTAGTTAGAAGTCGTACAACGAGATCCAGCCAATTCATATATAATTTTACAAACAGACAGAACATAAATATTCGTGCTCATCACACAAATATTGACCTTGGTTAGGAATCGAACCCTAAGCCCTCAGCACAGCAGTCAGGATCACTGACCCTTGATATAATAGACCAGACATTTGCTTTCACAAATAAATATTCATATGTCGTTGGACAACAGAAATATGTGCGGATCGCAAGTCCTTCAATGATATGCACCGAGTTATTAGAAAGGTGGAAACTGCAGTCGAATGAAAGTGGTATCGATATACATACACCGTGGCAAATGTTACGCTTAGTGCGTATGAAGAAACCATGAACACGCATGGTTTCATCCACGGTTGCCACTTTCGTTCTCTTCGAAATTCCTTCCATAAAATCGATCCGAGCTACTGTTACAATGGCAAGGAACACTGCTTTAATCATTGATAACAGATACAAGAAGATATTTGAAATGTGCTGCCGACGACTGCCTCGTTGGTTGAGTGGAGCGAGAGGTCCTGGGTTCAAATCCCGGGTAAGGTGCTATTAGGTTTTTCTAATTTAGAATTCTATTAGTGACTGGGAGTCTGGAATTGCGCCTGGTGCACGGCGATAGGCTCACCACCTATTCCATGGAACTTAAACATAACTGGTGAAACGTGTGAGTGTACCACACTTCTCTGCCTAGCCCTTAATTTTACACTTGACCACTTCCACTCTTTCAGCCTTACTGCTGCCTGTAAACTATTATTTGCTCCTAAGCAGCAACATTTTCGTTATTGAGTTCCTATCAAAGGAGTAGAATTATCACGTTAAAAAACAAATATAACAATATAAAATATGTATGTTTACGTTATTAAAGCGACACTATATTTCCACGAATAAAACATGCGTTAGATAAAGTTTCTGTAACAAAATTACTCATAGAGCGCAAAATGAACATTTTGATCTCGAAAACAGTATGAGTACATTTGAATAACTAACTTATCATTATTGTTATATTTAAAAAAACATTCATTATAGATTCGTATTGAGCAGAAAATAAGATATACGAACATCCAGTCGAGTGTTAAGTTAATGTTAATGCGAGCGTGGGCGGAGGTGAGGCTGTGGAATCTATGATGTCATTCGTGCGATGTCAGGGTCTTGCTTAGTCGTCACTTAGACCGTTTTATTGCGACCGTTCGTTCTACGAATTCCAAGTTTTATACGTTTCACCACTTAAGAGCAACGCTACATATGTACAAGCGGAAAATGAAAAAAAATGTTGTATAACCACCAGCGAGTATTACAGAATGGTACTGAGGGAAAACGTATATATCGAAATAAGGAAACTAAGTTTATCATTATCAACTCGAACTTCGTATTCAAAATTCGTACGGCCATTATAGACAGAATATTTAAGTCGAAAGTGCCGGAGACGTAATCAAAACAATTATACGTATACGTACATGAATTTAGTTTAACTATCAACAATGAGTGTCAAACCTTGCAAATCGTCATACAACCATTAAGATATAATTGTTACTACCAATATTTTTCAATATTTACCAATTAAACTATAAACTTCTCTACAGAATTTAACGTATTTCTGTTCAATTTGTAAAAGCCAAGACCTTAGTATATAATTTTTTAGTTAGCGAGACAAGAGTGAAGTGTTCTAGAGTTTTTATTGCCTTAAACGTTACCAGTGCAATAATGATATTGTACAGTTTAATATTCTATACTCAAGTATATCGGTAAATTTTATTCTATTAGAGTATCTAAGACTATCTATTTATACATATTACAAGTTTTAGTTGCATGTACTATTAAAACTATATTTGGTATTGGGAATAAAACATGGTTGTGTCTTGTGGCTTTCGTTTCGAAAAACCTCCATCTAATTTTAAATCTACGTCCTCAATTGAATCGTTCCCGTTGTTTTATATAGTATTTTCCATTTCCTTTGCATCAGCGTACACAATATGAACATCAACCTGGCGTAGCGAAACAGCTTCGATTATTTCAATAGCCATTATTAAATTTCGATAACAACGGACCAGCGGGTAATGTAGTAAAAAATCAAAAAGCTTTCATTGCCGACGAATAACAATAAGATATGACTTTTACCAGCTTACTTGTGCGGACGAAATGAGCTTCGGATGAGAGAATTCGTAAGCGCCATGGACTGATTTTTGAACGAATTGTGTTCTGTTACAATTTTGCTGGCATGATTTGCGGTTAAGTAGAACTGTATTGGACATTAAATGGACAGCGCTCGTGCAATATGGTTTAGATTAGAGACGGCCGATGTTCTAGCGAAATTAGTCAGCGTTTTGACTAACATGCTCTGAGAGAGGCATTTAAGCGAGTAAGAAATTAAACGGAACTTTGACCGTGTTATTGCTAGTTAAAAAGCAGAATACAAATTCATCGGTCTGTTTGCTTAAATTTAGCTCAATTTTCTGACTAATGTTTTTGGTAGTTATTAAAACAGTAAAGAAAATCTGTCAACCTGTTTTGTTTAAACTCATTTTCAGCAATTACTTGGTACTTATATTATATGAATTTAGATCATCACATGTACGTACATTAATAGTGTCCCTATAATAAATCAACAGACACAGATTTATATCGAAACGTTGGCACTTTTTTTGCTCCGAAGTGCATAACACTATGGGCTGACTTTAACAGATACTGCGAGGGTATTGAAAACTTGCGAAATGTAAGTGCTATAGTAAAAGATTAGATGAGCTCAATAAAGCATCATGTGAAAACCACCGAAATTTTCAAAGGTTATATAATGATACTAATAATAAAAACCGTAAAACGAACGTCACGCCTGTAATCTCCGAAGGGGTAGGCAGAAGAGTGTAGTACACTCCCACATTTCACCAGTTACGTTTAAATCCCATGGAATAGGTGGTGAACCTATTGTCACACACCGGGCACCATTCAAAACTCCGAGTCACTACTAGAAATTCTAAATTAGATAAAGCCAATAGTACCCACCCGACCCGAGATTTGAATCCAGGACTTCTCGATCGGCAGTTGCGTTTGCAACCACTCGACCGAGGCAGTCGTACTAATAATGTATGTGTAACCAGAAAATAAGATTATCTAGTCCTCTGAAGATAAATTCCATCTAGGAGTAGACTTTATAAGTAATATATATGAAAATATTTCTCCAGAGACATTGGAGTGCAGTTTCGCAGACATGTAATAAAAATACAAAGTGGGAAAGTTCCAAGTAAACAAGCAGATAAAAGTTCTCCAGCCACGTTACTCGTAAATAATCCGATATCGCCTGTAGCTACATTTGTATGTTACAGGTATTTTTGTTTTTATTACTCTAGTTTATTGTCCAACCGTATGTCTTTTATCGCCGACGTGACATCGGACGGTAAATGGTCACCTTGGATTAAAGACTAAAGATGCTATTTCAAACGTCGCCTGGTCGGTTAAGACTTCCATGGGGTACTGTAATGTGTATATCTCAAAGACAAGTTCAGAGATAAGTTATATCGGTACTTGAATAGTCGCCGCAAAACCTGCAGATATTATTATGTCCCCTGCAGTGATTGCACTGATTGAGTGTATTGAGAATTGGGTGTTTAACGAACTCTAATGGATCAAGAATACAAAAGAGACCATTAATAAGATCAAATACTCTTTTGGAAAATTCTGGAGACCGCTGTTGCAACAATATCTTTATAATGTAATATGTATGTTGGTCGCATAATTTTGTTTTTGCATTGAGATTAAAAAAATCATATTCATAAATGTGTGTATAATAAGCAGATATATACCTAACTATAGAAATAACGGAATATAAATACTAATTATAAGATACTAATGTAGTAATTCATGGAGTACCTACTATTCCATAATAACCTGTAATTTTAAG
>DWME01010334.1:0-10289 GCA_018244795.1 Parelbella ahira ahira
CATATTTCTTATTGAGAGTTAGTTGCATGTGACCGTGTCACCCACTGTATAGAATATTATAATGAGATGTTACAATTGTGGAGCAGTTGAAAGAGTTGTTTTGTGTAATTATACATTAAGAATGTTGCCGTTTCCTTTTAACAACTTCTTATACCTAAACCAAGTCGGTTACTACTCGAGATATTTAGTTTAGTAAATTTTAATATAACACATATGTATACATATTTTGTTTATGAAATCATGGTGTTTTTAATATTTAAAGTCATAATTTTTGTATAAGTACCTTCTGCAATTAAAAGCAATTTGATCATTACATTGTAGTGTACAATAGACTGTATTTTTACATATGTATGTACATAGAAATAGAGGACTTTACGAGTAATGAACGGCCCACATAGAAGCGAAATTAATTTATGAATAAACCTAATAACAGGCTTAGGGTTTTGTATTAATGTAAATATTGAATATCCTTCTATATATTCCCACAGATTGGATTAAATTAGCGGCGACGTAGCGCGAATCACAAAGGCGGCAATAATTCCAGCATTACAAATTGATATAACAACATTTTGTTAGAATTCCTATAATATTCCTTAAAAACACTTAGGTGCTTTTGGCTGTTTGTCCGTTTTCCTGAAGATAGAGTATCAGGAGTTACACAACGAATGTGGAAAATTATGGCTTGTGAAACCCGCTTTATTTGACTACATTTCGGCTTACCGACGTAACATTGTTGTACTAGAAATCGTTAATTTTTTTATAGAAAGTCTTCTAGAGCAATCCACTTACAGTATAATTTCAGAAAAAAAGACAGAAAATATAATCGTAATCCCATCTATTATACCCATCTCATTAAACATCATTATTACGTAAATCTTCCTAAAGACAAACTCCGACCGCAGTAAGCATTTAAGCTATCAATTCACTTAAACGGTGGCCATAAAAACCATTACAGGCTTTTTGGATTTCTGCTTTGGTACAAACAAACATATTCAGTAAATAAATCCATCATTTCACTTTCACGATTGAATCTAAATTGGTACCTCTCGAGACTCTCGCCCTTTGCGGCACGCGAAATTCATAACAAGCAAATTTTGCGAGTGAGGCTTTGTTACGTAAGCTATATGTATTCTACGACTTTGAAGAAGTTTGCAAATAGGCTGGTTTTTTTATTTCTTTTAGTGTATATCTTATCTCTTACATGATCTTTAAAGGGCCATCAGAGTCATATGCGAATATTGCATTATATCATATTCGTGACTATTGGCGGGGTCATATCCCAAGGAACTGGGGACCAAAATTTACCCGTTTTTATACGAGTGACGATTGAAGTTGCAACTCAAGGACAATACCATCTGTCAAGTGAGAGGGGCTGCGTGAAGAAAGAGTGACTAGGTCCGTCTAGGATTGGAATCAAGACTATTGAGACAAAGAAAGTAAAAGGGATAAAAGAAATTTAGTTTCAACATAATAATCCGTCCTGGAACTGACTCTATTTGACGGCGAAAGAATACGAAAACGTACTGGTGGTTCGAATAGATTTCCTAAGGAAGATCATCTTGGGGCATTAGCTGGTTGGAGTCCGGCATAACCGTCTGTTTAACCCGTGGAGAATGGGAGTATATGATTTATTAATTTATTTAACGGATTTCCTAGACTTTCCCGCGGAAAATGATGTATTGCGATTATATCCAACCGTTTAAATAAAACGATTCTTGCATGTGACATTTAGTAAAATTTTTTGTGTACTTGTTATTAGATCAACCACAATCATTAATTTATTTGTCTGTTTTCATAAAAAAGAAATACTTAGCAAATTTACATCAATTTCTAATTGGAAACATGACTCCCAACCTTTCAGTAGCAAATATACTTTAAATGTTAATGAGTCTTGATTAATTTCCTTTAAAAGGTGTAAGGTGTGTTGTCACTGTTAACTTTCCCGACCTTTACCTTACCCGATAAGTGAGGGTGAGGGGTCTTTTAATAATGAAAGAGACCTCGATCATTATGAAATACATTCCGAAGTAGGTACATACTGAGTCAGCAGTCAGTAAGGGTCGTGAGGTTTACACGTACATATTTAGGGAAAACGGGGAATGTCGATAGGTGTCATTTAATATAAATCATACATACATACATACATCCATAAAATCGGGACCTGACATTAATAAAGAAAAAAGCGAAGGAAGCACGGAATCTACTGCAAGTATGTGTTACATTCGATTATAATAAATTATATACGTCGGTGGCGACTGTTTTATTATGTCGTCGCAAGCAACATTAATTGTGTCGGGGACAAGACACAATTAATTTCTTTGCGACCTCATCGTGAGAAAGTGTCTCGTAACGAATCAGAGGAAAAGAAACATTTTTCGTAGATCTAAGTTGTGTGTAATAAAAGTGACAAGAAATATTATATTACTAAAACTTCCTTGATCCTGTTTTGAAAACGATTGCTGGACAGGCGATATATTGAAGTTTTCTGAATTTGGTAATAATTGATATACGAGTATATTAAAATACAAACAATATTCAATAGCGTTGGTTGCGAACGCATTACCAACTATTTATTTAACGGAATGAATTCGTTTTATCGTTTTACAGTCCTTTATAAATCCTTTGTGTCGGTGCTTTTGTACTTTTGAAATCTGTTTAGTATCTGTATTTTAAATCAGTGTGCTCCGAGTGTCTGGGATTTGAACGGATTATTCAATCGTTTCTATTGCTGGACATGGGTCTTTTATTTAAATAGCAATTATTGAGTAAAAGCGGGTAGATGACTTTTAATTAACCGCTGACTGACAGTCCAGGTCAAATTCTGTTTGCAATTTTTTAAATCTGTATCGAGTGGGGGTTCCTGTGGTACAAAAAAACTAGTTTTCGGGTACGAATTTTAATATAATAAAATTGAAACAATTCTGTTACTAAAACGACCAAAACAGATTTATAGCTAGTGTGAAAAAATCTAAAGTGTTAAAGAAGGAAAATTGCTGAAAGTGAACAACCATAAAAGAGTAGGAAAGTAAGTGAGCGTCGAATGGAAGGGAGAGTGGGAGGCTTTAATTTTAAACCACGAAGCTAACAGTGTTGTTTAGAGCCTAATGGCTAATGGCCACGTGCAAGTAATAAATTAATTACGCAAAAAGTAAAATTTATTAGACAAAATTCTCTATAATTAAATAATTGATTTATGAATATTTCTATAGTAATGAATCGACACTTCATTTATTACAATAATGTAATAAATGAAGTGTCGATTCATTACTATAGAAATATTAAATACATATATAATTAAGACGGTACATAAGTACCGTCTTAATTATATATGTTTTGTCACGATAACCGCTCTAGTTTCCTCCTGGAATCCTTCTTCATGAGCTCGGGACCTCGCTTTGATCGCCGGGACTTCATGAAATAGGTTAGTTTTTGACGTAAAATTATCGATGAAAAATAGTATAAAAAAAAATTATGCTCTCATAAATCAATAATGTTTAATAAAAAACACATTCTTTAATGTTTTAAACAGGTACGTTAAAACACTGTAGTCGCGTCTTGCCCCACCACCCACTAAGACTAAAAATATATCGTTGATCTTGAGAATATGTTTTAATTTTTAAAAATATTTAGGAATGCATACGTGATAAAATATATTTATGACACTACGGGCGACCAATTGGAAAATATTTGGGCGGACGAATATTTCATTTTAAATTTGTTATGACACGATTGTAAATAGTAAAGTACTTGTCCACACAACATTATGTGATAGGCTATTTGCATCCACGTAAAATTTTCCTCACGATAAACAAATTTATTTCCACATGAATTTTACACCATTTTCCTAAATTATCTCTAACAGATTACGATTAATTTTAAGTATATATTAGTCACATGTTATCTGTTTATGGATAAACTTAAACATATAGATATAAATAATAAATATACTCTCTACAAGTTTTCTGTAAAACCTCCTAGAGTGTAATATACATAACTCTTTCCCTAAACAATATACATAACTCTTTCCCTAAGGCAGTGTTCATAAGAAATGCATTCCCTCGACCATGTTTCTGTCGACTTGCATTGCATAATATGTATCTAAGTAAAAGTTAACATCCATGAAAGATTACTTGATATCGGATGGGTAGTATCGTAGATTACTTCTGACATCCAAACTTGCAAACTTTATTTACCTGCATATAATATTTGTGTACTCAGACAGTATACATTATAAGGTTTCTTAAAGACAGATAAATATTGTAAATATTGGATGATAGTGTCAAATTCCTATCAACATATTTCATATACATATTACCCTTTTTGTAACCTCTTTGTATATAGTAAGCGTTTTTCCTTTAAAAGCTCTTCGCATAATCCTATTTAAACCTTTTACTGTTTGACATTAGGTTTATCTACATGGAGCCATATAGCTTTTAGTTGATTGGTCGCTTAGGCTGTAAAGTTACGGTCTGACCATTCTAAGCACTACCTAAAATTATCTATTAGTGAGACACGTGTTGGTGGCGTGTACGCGCAGCATAAATTATATCATGTTTGTATGCACGTGTCCTTTATTGGCGGGCAAGTGTTGCATATTATATTAATGGATACATCATCGTACTTCGTTTTCGACGACTGTTGTGACTGCTAACTTAATTTATTTACAATAGACTTTCGGCTTTCGTGATAAAAATAACGTTTGTTACTATTAATTACATAAGTGCTCCATGTGGATTACGGTGTCGTATTTGTATTACAAAGTGACGGGCTGCGGTTGGATGTGAAGAGCTGAAGATCGGGTTCAGTAGCGGGCTACAGACTGATGATGACGATGATGATTTAGATCTTATAAATTTCTTTACTGAGCCCCAATATATTTTAATATATTTAATCATATTTGAAATACCTGAAAGTGATTTGTCTCCTGTATGAGCAGGAAAATTTGGTACAATAACAATTTCGCAATTTCCTGCTCTCACATATTGACAAGGCACAATATATTTACAATAAGTGACATTTAAGTAAAGCAAAGTAAAGTAAAGCTTTGCTGACTATCTAAATCAAATGAATTAAAAATGTCGGCTAATACGATGTTTTACGGCGATAGTATATGAAATAGTATTTTATTCCTATAGTACCTACATATAAAATTCTCTCCGCAATGATCCAATTGCGGCTGAAAGGTCTCAGTTCGATTCCCTCGCAGTCTTTTTTATTGAATTCCTCTATTATGCCGCGAAATCGTATTAATAATTCAAATGTGTAGGTAGGTTTACAAACACCGTATTATACTCATTGCTCAATAACAGAAAAATGTAGTAACATCCATGGAATTATACACAGCGTATGTAACTAGTTTTAGTATCGATTCATTTTGCTGTAATTTAGGACTAACACAGCACGAAACAAAATCAATTCAGTATAAATATTAATAAGATAAGAGAACTATACAATACAACAGATAGGAAATGTGAAAACTACATGCATATGCTATGAAAAAGGCCATGGCCTTACCCCTTCTACGTCTGAAAGGAGACCCGTGCTCAACAGCTGGACAATAAAAGAGTTGTTGATCATAATGATGTGGAAGGCCAACTATAAAAAAAGTGTATTTATGTATAACCATTATTTATTATCCGCTGCAGATTTACATATATGTATTTCTAAATATTTCAATAATTTCTTTTATATTTTTACTATCAAAATGTAACTGCTGCTGATACTTTTAATATGATGATTAAAAACGTGGTCCGAGTTACGGTACAAACGCTAGAGTTTGAACTAGTAGAGAACTGTGAAGACGGGTATAAAGGAGATCGTAAGACTTGAAGATGTACATACATATGTATATGTGTATATAACAAGTTATTTAAGGCCAGACGGAATTAATGGACGGATTAATCAAGACACAGTGTAAAGCAAGGTACGCTATGTGTTGCGGAGGACGCAAGAGTGGCAGCCAATCGAGCTTGTCGTGGAAATGGAGTACGAGATCATATTTGCGCAATGCAAATACCAATTTCATACGAAGGATTTGGAACGGCTCAAGTTTGTATAATTTCTGCTCAGTTAAATCAGGATAGTAAATATCTGCGTAGTCAATCATCCATTACTCAAACATTGATACGGTTGGATGGTATGAAAATTTGGCAAAAAAATCCCACCTTATTTCTAGAGAGATTTTATCCATTGGTACTGAATGTTACCAGCTCTAATTCCTGTTCGTAGTCGTGGCCGATGTCCAGGGCGTGAATGGTTACTCATGCTTCTGCCTATACATTTGTTACTCCTTTTACATATAGGAAAGCGGCGAGACGTAATAAAATTTTATTCACTCAGTAATAAGATTTATTTTAATTAAACACAATTTACCATTAGTCTTGCACAGATTGTCAGCAAGCTGCTTCATTTACCTGTAAACAATAAGAAAGTATTAAATTATCATCATTATAATGTTGATGTATGTACACGTGAACGACGGGAAAGTTAATATAAGTGTATGTATGTAGCTATGTATAAGTACGATATAAACACAACCTAATACATTTGACAATATCCAAAGAAGGGTCGTTTTAAGAGAGTGCCTTTTTAAAAAATCGCTTGGAGTGTTGGCACTCTATCTGCTACATATTCATATAAGCCTACAGAGCCCGGTAAAGACCTACTTTGAAAACGTATTGTGTACGGTGCCTCGCAATATTCTGCCAAAATATAGCATGGGATCGGTACGTGTTGTAGCTTAGGGTTTTAACTAAGGCGAAGGTTTCGTCAGTTTATCGTGTTATTAACCGTCTAGTTCTTACTACATATGTAACTGTAAACACAGAAAACTTTTGATTACGCGCTATTCAAATAATACTTACTAACTCATTTTATTTAGTACTATTACTTACTATGAAGAATTTATTCAAAAGGCTATAGAATTAACAAAAGAAACATGCTGTAAAATTAATACCGGTGATAGTTTATCTTTTATCAAGTCCATATCCTACGAGTGTAAAACAGAGAATAGATAGTTTTGCCAACTACACTTATTGATTATTTATTTGTATATATCACTCGTTAAGTCGTCGTGCTTTTACTTAACGAAGATAAACGCTCGGGTTGGTTTGTGGACCTATTGTACAGACTTGCGTTGTTGTGACGTACCTGAAAGCTTCTAGTATAGCATAGGCAATAATGCTCACCTCCCCATGTAGCCTACGGTTACTATAGTGGACATTGTGACAATCGCTACACGGGTCACCTGCACTAGAGTGCCAGTCCATGTGAAGATAGATTGGGAGGTTAATAATAAAAAACTTCGTCGCAAAATATTGGAAAGACGGTCATCAATACATAAAAAATAAAGTGACTCACACTTTAATAACTTTATTACGATTGCGGAGACCGGTGGCAATCTTCTTAGTGTTATTTTTCGTTCTTCCAGCCACGTCGTAAAGGATGTTGTTTACATAAATTTCAATGAAGTATCTATTTCATATTAAAAGTCTCGTGTATTTTGAATTGTAATGGAAAAATCTCCGGAGGATAAATGCAAACTTTAATAGAAAAGTCAATGAATGGAGCACTATCGGTATTGGACTCACTGAAGGAATAAGTATCTATCTGTAGGTTGGAATTTGCTTAGACCTTTATTAAAGAATAGCTTAAAACATTTTAAATACGTCCTGCTATCTATTGTACGCATATTTTTTTTTTAGAAAATTTATTAAAATTATTTCTTCCCTATGTAGGAAGAGACTTTATGTAAATAAAACTGATATAATAATTAACGCTCTTTATTAGGTATATTCATAAACTGTAGAACGAAATAACAGTATTTACATGAAATATATAAATCAATAAATTTGGTAAATATGTGTATTGTAATTTAACCTTATTGTATGCATTCTATCAGAGTGGGTAGCTGGTGTTGTGGTGTGTTAATACAAAATAGATGGATAAATATTAGATGATAATTTAAATTAATTGGATGTAAAGATGTAAGTGGTATGCGCAACAACTGAAATGGACAACAGTAAAGTTGGACAATATTAGGGCAATATGAAAATTGCCCATCAGAATGCTTAATATACTTCATAAACAGGTAAATGAAAACAAAAAGAAACCAGGCGCGTTTTGTTTTTTGGGTAAGTATTTTTTAAATACTGTGCTCTATCTATCAACAATTAAACGTGTTTAGGTTACATTTAGTAATGCACATCATTACAAAGAGTGTACCAATATCATTAGCTGAACATATTTCGGTACGGTTCGCCGAACGTATAGATTGTATTAACATAATATATAGCCATGTTTTCCAACAATTCATAATTTATATTTACGATAGCGATTTGGGAAGATATGGCTGTATTAAATGTAAGGAAATTTTCAGTGAGTTTTTCGACATACTTGCCTTTGCTGTTTTCGGTTATTGGCACCGCGCCACGCTTGTTTGTGATCTAAGGCATTATTTTTAATTCGAGACAGAAACTGTGTCCTGCGATCTCCAAACTGCGTTGGTATTATGAGAGAAAACCGTTTATTACGGAAAGCCTTTGTCCCACACAGACAGACACAACCTTATGATGATGATGATGATGATGATTATATTCAAACATTTTATTTAAATATTTCTTTTTTTAATTATTAAATTTCACAAAGAGCATAAGTTGCTGCTTCTACATAAACTGTTTATAACAATGGTAAAAACATATGCGCAGTAACATCACGCCTGTAATCTCCGAAGATGTAGGCAGAGGAGTGTAGTAGAGTACACTCCCATATTTCACCAGTTATGTCTAGGTCTCATGGAATAGGTGGTGAGCCTATTGCCATACGCCAGGCTTCATATTCCAGACTGCGAGTCGCTACTAGAAATTGTAAATATCCAACAGTACCCGACCGGGGATTTGAACCCAGGCCTCCCAATCGGCAATCGCGTTTGCAACCATTCGACCAACGAGGCAGTCGAACATTATACGCTATAATTTATACATTGTAGGGTAATTTAACAGGGTTACATATCTACCGACTGCTTCACATATATGGTATAAGACATCATACATATAGAAACTACTCTGTAATATTCTATATCGGTTGCTAATTTGTTATATTACATCGCTCCACAATGTAAAATTAAACATCGCTTAAAAAGATTTTGTTTCCATAAATTACTAGCTGTGCTGACGTACTGTAAACTATCTACTCGTATCTGCGATTTCTTATAAGTTAAAACTTCAAGGCACAGCTATGAGATAAGTTCCGAGAACACGAACATCCAAATCTAGAACAGATTACTGAGTTCGTCATTCAAGAATCTGTACAGGCGGAAATCGATCCCCAAAATCCTGTGGGCGGCAAACCGTGGTAATTGTTATTGCAATCGATCGTCAATATCGTATTGGATTTCATTTTATGTTAATGCCACCTATTTCGAGCCGAACCGAAGTTTCTGGGTAAAGGGTTTTGTGTTTAAAGGTGAATTATTGTACCTTATGGTATTTGGTCATAACCTAAAATAATAATAATCATTTTATTTCAAGAAATTATTCCCATATCAGTAAGTTAGTGGAACTTAGCCTATGTTAGTATTATTTTTAACCAGTTATTAAAATTAATTAAATTAAATTGAATTAAGTTAAAAATTACACAAAAATTAAAACTAAAGACAATACTCGTGCTTATGTATAATAAGGGTAAATAATTAGTGTTATATGATGTTACACACAGAATTAATACATTTTATATGAAAGTTTTTATATGTTAAATCGTCACATTTTCCCTACTTAGTGTGCTTTTCGCAGTATTTTACGTTTCCACAAAACAAATGAATTATATTTAAAAAAGTGGACAAATACAATTGTAAGCTTGTTTGTTAGCAATAAACGGTACCTATTAGACGAATGAGTACGAAAACATTCAGTGATAAAGTTAACAGTGCAATAAATATATATCAGCTTATTAATAATACTACAGCTTATTAATAAAACAAGTGTACATTTAGGAAAATATGAAGCCTATACAAAAAAATGTGATTTTGTGTTTGTGACGACGTTTGTAAGAAAAACGATCAAATAATGAAATAAAGACGTTGAATACAGTTGATGAAGGTGTAAGAAAGAGAAGTGCATCTTTACATGCACAATTTCATGTAAATATCGTTTAATCATAAATTCTTAACTTATATTTACAAAATTCAAAAATAAGTTATTAAGTAATTAAACTAATTATACCCAATGACATCCAATTGGCGGCCTGCAAAACATGCGACATTTGCTATCGAATTTTATCGAATTTCGCTTAAG